>WSFP011456855.1:0-19241 GCA_009831015.1 Picea engelmannii | reverse complement strand
AAAATTTATGCATAGTTGTAGTATGTTAGAATTTTTTTTATTATTCATTGTAAAATTTGATTTTACGAAAGTTACTGTTATAAATGACTGTGTTATGAAATTACTCTTAGTTTATCAAAATAATTTGATGTAAAATTTAAAACCGGCTATTACATTGAAATTACTCTTAGTTTATCAAAATAATTTGATGTAAAATTAAAAACCGGCTATTACATCAACACAGTGAGAAAACTCCAAAATGGTACCAGAATAGGTAAAATCTAGAGGCACTGACAATTGGCCTACCTACTGAAAAAAAATCCAGGAGCACTTGCGGACAGGGGTCACTGTGGAGTTGCGTTGGGCGAGGAGATCAAAAAATGGACTGGCGAACAAAATAGAAAATGAGGGGGTCGAGAACGAAGGTCCATAACTGGACACAATCTAGCGCAACATCCTACAAGGTCAATTCCAGGCAGATTACACCCAACTTGCGGCAAAATACTGGGACAACAGGAGTAGTACAGAAGACTATGGAAAGAATGGAGGCGCAACAGACACTGAAGGACACGTAGGTCCCAGACAGAATATGATGGCCCACCAATCAAAGAAGGTTACAAATGCAGACGCAGATCACACATCAAGTGAAGGTACGACACCACGGTCTCGTAAATAAAAAGAAGTACATAAGTTACCCATTGGAAATAAGAACAGATAACTCACATGTGGTAAAGGATGAAGGACGATAGGTTACACCATGGCCAAGTAGGATCACACCTCACCTAAGTATCGAGATGGGATGGGGAAAGGGATTGCGTACAATGATCAAGGCAAAGCATGGCGCAGGGATAACGATAAGGTCATCAAGCGTACATGCCCTGGAACAAAAGATACTGATGGGCAGGACCACCTTGAGGAGCAGGCCATGATTGGAAGGACGGGAATGCAACCGGGTTGGCTCCATAAAGGTAGGGACACTAGAACTTGCCACAGAATGAGGCATCACAATTACATGGGCCACCTTACTTACCAGAAGGAGGTGAAGCGGAATAGGGAAAGAAACCAACATAAGAACCACCACCTGCAAGTGAAGATGGTACACATAAAGAAAACCAACAGCAAGAGAGCCCCCAGGCGAAGGAACCTAGTTCCCGATGGAGGACAAGAATCGAACAGGTGGCCAGGGAAGCAAAGAGAACCTTCCTCATGAAGGTAGACACCAAGGGGAAGATGATCATTAAAATATGGGAGGGAGAATTCAACAATTCCCGTAGGGGAAAATCCTGGTCAACACTAACCCAGGAAGTAGGGGGGATACGGGACACCAGAGCCACACAACCAAGGATAACCCTCTACCACAAGACGGTGGAGGAAGCTTGGAGAACCAAAATGTTGATAGGTAAGATGTGTGCGGACCGGGGGGGAGACCAATAGGATGGAAACCAAAGAGCAGAAGAAAGAGCGCACAGGAATTCTCAACCGCATTAGTAACCTGGAGGTGGGGGTAAAAAGGCTGGTGGAGGACCAGAAAAGACAACAGGAGAAACTAGAGCGAATGTCAGAGGAAATTTCATCTCTATCTATGCTACATCCACCATATAGATATCACTCTAGTCGACATAAATGGAACCCCAACATGCATCAGAAATCTATGTTTGGTGGAACAGAGGGAGGAGGACACGACACAATAGGAAGGGGATAAAGAGCACCCCATCAACCAAGACTAGTGCAGGACCCGCCCAGATCATGTCTCTCAGAGTAGAAGCTAACCCCACTATGTTTAGACTTTTTGATTTCTTTTGATGAGGTTTTTAGACTGGATTATGGTAGCCTGTGTTGGTTTCCCATGGAGGCAACCCAGGAACATATTTTTTATTTTGAGATACTGCATTCCAAGGACCCCAGATCTGGTTTTCGTTCAGGCAGATCCTAGGATTCCATGCATCAATTTTGTACTATAACCTTATAAAACAATATAGATTCACACACTCATTTACCAAAAAAAAAAACATAACATAAGAAATCAAAATCGTTAATGGAATGAACTATTGCTACAACATTAAAAACTATTCTAGAAAAAATATACAAAACATTGCATCCTGGGTTGGTGGGCCCTTACCAACCTATAGCATTCCTTAGAAACTCACAATGATATGATCAAAAGAACACCCCAACATTATAAAAGGAATAATTTCATTAAAACATAATTTAACTCACAACATATGCTTCATTATATAATTGAGTCTTAATGAAAAATAACAATGATCAAGGATGCTCTTGGCTCCCAAAATGAAGGCGTTACATACATATATAACCATACACAGAGTGATAAGACTATGCCCTTGTTCTCTTGTGAACAAAACACCCAAATTTGAAAAAGGCAACGAATATATTTACCAAGTTTAACTATCCATGATCTATCTGATATATTTAGCAATTAGAATGAAATTTGAAGGAGTTGGTTTTTATCTAGTTTCTATTTGTATGACATAATGCATACGCATAATATATCATCTTTGTTTTGGAAGATTCCCACAAATGGCCTAGGAACAAGGAATATTTGACTCTATGTTTGACCATGGCCTAGTGCTCTCATGAAGGATCTAGAACTTGAGCCAGAGTACACGAACCATGCAGAGGACTAGATCTACAAAACCTATACACTCTTTTTCTCATTGGGTGAACACAAATAGGAAATCCTCCAAACCAAGGTACCGGAACTCCATAGTAGGTGTAGGAACTGAACTGCAATTATTCATAGGTAAACATTAGTTCCCAAAAACTCATTAAACCTATTAAAATCTTAGCAAATTAATTATAATAAGCAACTATTACATCTTTAAATATTTTTGCAAGGTTTTAGGCTTAGGAACATGGATTCTTGGAATAATGAGGTCAGGTTAATGTGTAATAGTGGGATAATAATAAGAAAAAATAATGGAAAAATGTGGAAAAATGTGGAAAAATGTGGAAAAATGGGAGACCAACATCTTCCTCACACCTATATACTTTCATATCCTCGTGAAAAAAGCATCCGTAAACTCAAAATTGATCCCAAAAATAGAAGCATCTTGTGTTTAGTTAGAAGAGCTCAGCTGCATTGATCAAAATGTTGAGACTTCCCCTTGCCCCGGTTATTCTTTCACTGTTCCTCCTTTGTTCTCGCTGACTAGAGCTCATAATATTCTTCTACATATTTCTATTCTCATACAATAGATTCCATACCTCTTCTTGGAGGTTTTTTCTTTGTTCTCTTAACAAGTCATTTTATTTTTGTATGCATCGGTTTAGTATTTCCATCTCCAAAGATTCTTTTTTTAACCTTTTAATTTTCCTATTCTTTCTCTTCACATTGCCTGGTGACTCATATGATGGTGGGCTAGGTTATTTCTATCCAGAGGGTTCGAGCCTTTACTCCTCTGCTTCTTTGGAATTTTAAAAATATCAACCAATGTTTGGTTATCTTCTCCTTCATCATCTAAATAGATTGTACATTGTTCCATTGATTTTTGTGGATATAAAGAGGGTGTTATATGAGTACTTGTATGAACATGGGTCGATATTGGAGCATTAGGATGGGAACATGTCGTCATGGATGTACCAACCCTTTATTTGGACATGTTTCTAGTGATTCGATGTTTTGGAAGAGGTATAGGAAGTTTCTCTACCATCACGCTAGCCCTTACAGTTTTTCTCTTCCATTGGCCTTCTAGAGGAGAGATGAAGCCCTCAGCTCAAGGAGAGACAAGGTCTTCATCAAGAGCCTATTTTGTATTGTCCTCACCTTGCATTTCTTAGTTCTCTACCACCATCTCACCAGGTTGTTTGTCAAAACAAATTTGGTCAATGAAACTTTCCTGTGTTTCATTTCTCTTAGTAAGCTCTACTATGATCAAAATTATTACTAAGCCATGATGATACATACTTTTGGAAGGTTTTTTCGTATTCTTCTTTACTTGGCTCAACATTTTTCTGAGACTCTTCCATAAGTAATAAGGAAAGTTCAACTGCTGCTCAAATTCAAAATGAAACAAAATTCGAATGTGATATTGAAATATAAGAGAATAATTCCCTTCACAAGTCAAATACCTCTGTAGAATTTCCAATGTTGCATGCCATTTGTCCTTGAACCAAGCCTGTGGTATCTTGTTTGCTCATTTTGCATTTTGAAACTCTGATTTTAAGAATCGATTACAAAGGTCCTATGAAAATTTCTAAAACACCTTTCCCCTTCTCTCAAAAATCCTATGGCATGAGATATTTAATTCCATTTCACCTCCTTTACCATCTCCCCAACTTGGGCCACCCGTCCACTAAAACCCTTTACGAATTTCAATGTCACCTAGTCACTATACCCTTCAAACTTAGTGAAGAATCCATGCCACCTCGTGGCTCTAAGCATTTTTTGGCATGAATTATACTTGGGTATAGATTTCAGATCTCACATGGACATTGACTTGTAGCGATCAACCACAATCTTCAATGAAAAAATTTCTAGTGAGGAGAAAACACTAATTTTAATGTTAATGAACGAGGTCTCATAAGAGAAGGGTCGAATGATTACCACTATTAAATTCCCATACATTTTCGATTTGGAATCCCTTTGGTGATTCCAGATGAGTTATAATAGTCAAATGAGAGATTACACAAGATCATGGGTAATCATGAAATGGTCAAGTATGTGGTGCAATAAGGATGCCATCATATCCACATAACCTTAAGCTTAATCATTTGTAAGTCCAGAGATATCATTTTTAGGGACAAGTGTAGACTCATGATGGATTATTATCATTAATGAATAATATATATGAGCGGTATGCCATATGGTCGCTGGTGTTGTAACAAAATCTAAATTTTTGTTAGCATTTAGGAATAAAATTTAAATTTATAAGGTAGTTAGGTTTTAGTAAAGTTTTAGGGTTTTTATACTTTGTAAATAATATTTGAATAAAACTTAGAGTTGGCTTAGTTTAAAAAAAACCATAAATGTTTGTTTTGTTTTAGTTTTATAATGTTTAGGTGTTGTTTAGATTAGTTTTGATATAGTTTTGATTTAAATTTTATTTATTTTAGTGTTAAGTTTTCTTGTTTATTAGAAATTTTAATAATGATTTAATTTGATACAGTTTAGTTTTTATTATATAATTGTTATATAGTTTTTACTAATAAATTGTATGTTTCATTTTTAGAATGATTATGTGCCTGACATTTTAAATCAACGACCCACAACCAATTGTGCCCCCCCTCGCATGTTGGATGGTTAATGGAAGGGAGGGGGGCTGTGAAACTTAACCAGAGTTAAAGGCCTTGCGACATGTCATGAATATGCCAATTACACACCCCCCCCCTCACCTATGGTTAGTGTTATCGCATATAGTTATCAAGTGTCACAGGCCGCATCTATGAGGAGAAAGCTTAACACTTAGAGCGGTCTGATATGAACTCAAATCAGGCGAGCGAGTAAGATCAAATGTCAACGACGGAGATCCATCAAGTAGAACTAATCACCGACCATTAGGTTATCAGGATCACAAAGTTACATGAAGTTTAGCATCTGACAGAGCCCTGAAATCATGAGGCAATACTAGTCGTTGATCCTGGGAAGGACATGTGGTGCACGATTAACAATTGCGTGGTTTTGTGAGATAGAGAGATGGAGGAGCAAAGTCATCAGAACTCCCAAAATGTGAAATCTCAAAGAGATTGTAGTCGTTGATCAAAGGAGAAAGCTAAACCATTGGATCAGTTTTTTGCGGTTTCATGAGTTGGGAAAGTACGAGGGAAAAGTCATGAGGACTCGTGAAACATGAAATCGTGAAATAGATTTGGGCCCTTCAAACTAATGGAGCATGAGGTGCCTGATCGACAATTTCATGGATTGAGAAATCTGAAGGTAGGAGTGTGGAAACTCCAGACAACCGAAATCCTGAAATGCCTTTGGAGATAGTTGCTAGGTCATGGCTCGTGGTCATGTGAAAGAGGGGTTTAGGAGAAATAGTCTGCCCCAGTCGCGTATAGAGGACTAATTTAGAGTCCATAAGGGGCATCATATCCATTGGTTGAGAAGCAGATCTAACCATCAGTCAGGTGAGCGATTTCGTCGATTTTGATATAGGGAAATTTGGAAGTTAGCACCATGAAAACTCCCGAAAGGCAAAGTCCCGAAAGTGTCGTTGGAGGTAAGATCCAAGTCACGGTCTGAGGTCACATGCAAGGTTGGAGCAATAGAAAGGAGCCATGCCAAAGGTCAAAAGCGTCTGTATTGATTGCACAAGAAAGTAGCGTGGTTTCAAGGCACCGATATTAATTCAACAAACTCATGGGCACCGCCTAGAGCATTCATGGAGGTTAGAACTCATACTGATCCCGATGAAAATAGTAAATGAAATCAGGGGTGATGGTTGAGACCTCATTTCAACCATAAATGGAAGGCATGAAGGGTCTGGATGAGTCAACCCGTGGTAACCCTAAGGATAGTTTTCCCTGCAAAATACATGTCGATCTGATCCTGTGTCAGAAAAAATACTGTGTGCATAGTCTGCAAGAATATCATGCACATGTAAAGATTTGAATTTAATGACTCAGCCGCTCCTTTGCTGGAGGGGAGAGTTGATCTAAGTATATAGGATTTAGTTTGACATTTTTTTATGGTCGATGGATGAGCTAGGCTCCCATATTGTAAAGTTTTAATGAAGCTCTGGTTCTCCTGGTTATGTATCTGTATTTGAGACTTCTTGTTTAATGTAAGTTAGCTTCTTTTCATATCTCTGTAAACATATCTATTAGAAAACTTAGGCATGGAGGATCCAGTCGAGGGTATTTGTGTTTTTTTTATGTAGGTTTGATCATAATAACATTGCGACCAGTTTTAATCAAAGTATGTGTTCTCTTTTCCTCCCAATGCTGAATGAATCGGGCATGGATGATCCAGTTGGGTGGTTATCATTGAATTGTGATGTATGCTTGATTTAAGTTTAGTGATGATTTCATTCAGTCCCTTGAAACTCTGAATCAAGAGGATCTTGTCTTATGAGTTTTTCCTCCTTAGGTTGTTGGAAGACTGGATGTCCATAGCAGACCTCTTCACTCTCCTCAATTTCTTCCCTCTACTCACCTTTTCTACAACTTACTGAATGAATTTAGATCAATACGTCATATGTGTATGCATGCCAGCCCAGTTTTATGAGTTGAAGAGATATTATTTGGAGATTGCGTCCATGAGATGACTCTTAAATTTATTCATTGTTACATACAAACTGATGGGTACTGGGCTTACCTTCGCCGCAATCCAGGGGTGACTTCCAGTGCTAACATTTATGGTGTCGTCACCGGGGACGAAATTGAATATTTTCCCTAGGATTGAACAACAAATATTACTGGTTTTGAAGGTTCATCAGAACTTAGTACATCAAAGATTGCAGTTGTGCACCTAGTGACTCCACTATCTCATCTCCACTATTTCAATGTGATTGCTTCTGGCTACACCTGGTAGCCCCTGGGAGAACACAACGATCAGATCTGGTCTTTTATGGTGAACAAATACCAGGCACACTCATTATGCATATCATTCACCTTGCGACTCCATGGTTAAAGAATCGATTGGTGACTCCACTGGTTCGAAATGGACAAAATCCTGGCTCAGAGGTTTTCTCTTTTGATATTTCTGTTGTTCTTGGTTTTCCTAATGTTGTCCCTACTGTAGATGAATGGGGTGATTATTTTCCCATATTTAGAGAGCGTAAAGAGGACAACCCTGCTTAGCATCTCTGTGAGTTTCATGAACGCATGCATCAGTGGGAGATACATCATGAAGATGTATTAATGAATATTTTCATGTTCTCATTAGATAGGGATGCCCGTGAATGGTATCGATCCTTGCCCCCTGCTACCATCTCCTCCCTGAGAGACTTTCATGCATCTTTCAATAGACACTATCAAATGTGTTATTCCTCTGAGTTAATTTGTCATAACTATTGTGAGGGGTATGGAGATGGTGTTCAGGACATAGTTCGTTCTTGAAAAAGCTGTGAGGATGAAGGATATACCTCGGAGGAGTTGATAGAGTTAGTACAGTCACTTTCTGCAATACTAGAGAAATTTGAGGCAGATTGTGCTTCTTGCTCTTATGAAGAAGGTGCAGAGGATTTTCCAGTCCTTGAAGTAGATGTTCCTGGTATCCCTACTAAGGATGATGATGAAGATTCCATAGCTGTATAGGCCTTGCATTCTTCTCTTGATGTGCCTGTTGTTTCAACCTTTGATGATTATTCGGATGAGGAGCAACAGAGCCCTACATCACAATTTGTTGACTTGGGGAGAAACCAGTATGTATATGACAACTATGAATCAAGTTCTGAGATGGATATGCAGGATTTCCAAGAACAAACTGCAGAGCCATATCCTCTGTTCACTAATGAAGAATATTACAAGGAAATCATCCATCCCTGGCCTGCAAAAGACGTTGAGCAGCAGATTGAAGAGCATATCCTTCCCATGGGTCCTATTTATGATGATTATGAATCTGACCCTTGGGAAAGCCATGAAGAAGAACCAAAGGAGTAGTAGAAGGGGTGGTTTATCTCCTATACAGAGCCTATAAGTGAGCAGTCATCATCTGAAATCAGTTAGCCCACATCAGCTTCTCATTCACCTACATTCTCCAAAGACATTCAACCATATGTGAGAAACTGTGTAGCAGAGGTGGTTGCATATTATAAATCTTCTAGAGTTTTTCGCTTGGCCTATGAGCCTATGAAGGAATACATGGAGTTGTATTTCCTTCATGTTTTGAAGCCACCCAGCTTTATCCTGACCTTAGCATTAGGAGGAAAGCTGAATAATGTAACCATTTTGTTGTCATGGTTGCATTACCTATTATCAATCATCGACAGAGTGAAGGAGCTTCCAGTTAGGAAGTTACTTGAATGGCTCTGGTGGAAGTTTTCTTTCACCTAGAACTATGTAAAATTTTATTAGTTTAGGACTGTACATAAATAATCTCCTTCGATCACGTGTGTTTATTTTTGTTTTTACTTATCGTCTTTTATTCCTCAACAAGATGTTTTGAGCTCGACTCCATATCCCAATGATTAAGGTGACTGGAACTACTTGTTATTGGCAGCTCACAGGGAGCGTGCCATCCCCTATGGAGCCAAATGTTATCACATATATTTTTCAAGAGTCACAGGTTGCAGCTACGAGCACAAAGTGCAACACTTAGAGCGGTCTGATATGAACTCAAATTAGGCGAGCGAGAAAGATCAGCTGTCAACGACGGAGATCCATCAGGCAGATATGATCGTTGACCATCGGGTTATTGGGATCACATAGTTACATGAATTTTAGCGTCTGACAGAGCCCCAAATTCATGAGGCCATCCCAGTCATTGATCCTAGGAAGGAAATGTGGTGCATGACTAGCAATTTTATGGTTTCGTGAGATAGAGAGATTGAGGAGAAAATTCATCAGAACTCCCGAAATGTGAAATCCCGAAGAGATCGCAGTCGTTGATCAAAGGAGAAAGCTAAACCGTTGGATCAACTTTTCGTGGTTTCATGAGTCGGGAAAGTAAGAGGGAAAAGTAATGAGGACTCACGAAATGCAAAATATATATAGGTCATTCAAACTAATGGAGCACGTGGAGCCTAATTGACGATTTCATGGATCGGGAAATCTAAAGGCAGGAGTGTGGAAACTCTCGACAGTCGAAATCCTGAAACGCCTTTGGAGATAGGCACCAGGTCATGGCTCGTGGTCATGTGAAATAGGGGTTTAGGAGAAACATTCGGCCCCAGTTGTGTATAGAGGACTAATTTAAAGTCCATAAGGGGAATCGAAGCCATTGGTTGAGAAGCAGATCTAACCATCGGTCAGATAAGCGATTTCATCGACTTTGATATCGGGAAATATGGAAGTTAGCACCATGAAAACTCTCGAAAGGCAAAGTCCCGAAAGCACCTTTGG
The DNA here is from genome assembly GCA_009831015.1 of Picea engelmannii. Taxonomy (NCBI): domain Eukaryota; kingdom Viridiplantae; phylum Streptophyta; class Pinopsida; order Pinales; family Pinaceae; genus Picea; species Picea engelmannii. The sequence continues at coordinate 9,299 of WSFP011456855.1, read as the reverse complement.
AGGTAAGCTTCAGGTCATGGCTTGAGGTCACATGCAAGGTTGGAGCAATAGAAAGGAGTGTGCCAAAGGCTGAAAGCACCTGTATTGATTGCAGAAGAAAGCAGAGTGGTTTCGATGCACCGAGATCAATTCAACAAAGTCATGGGCACCGCCTAGAGCATTCATGGAGGTCATAACTCATCCTGATCTTGATGAAAATAGTAAATGAAAGAAGGGGCGGTGGTTGAGACCTCATTTCAACCATAAATGGAAGGCATGGAGAGTCTGGATGAGTTGGCTCGTGGTACCCCTAAGGACAATTTTCCCTACAAAATCCATGTCGATCTGATCCTGTGTTAGACAAAATACTGTGTACATAGTCTGCAAGAAGATCATGCACACATAAATATTTGAATGTAATGACTCAGCCACTCCTCTGTTGGAGGGGAGAGTTTCTCTGAGTATATAGGATTCAATTTGACATTTTGTTATGGTCGATGGTTGACTTAGGCTCTCCTATTGTAAAGTTTTAATGAAGCTCTGGTTCTCCTGGTTATGTATTTGTATTTGAGACTTCTTGTTTAATCTAATTCAACTTCTATTCATATCTCTATAAACAGTTGTGTTAGAACACTTGGGCATGGAGGATCCAGTCAGGGTAGTTATGTTTTTGTGATGTAGGTTTGATCATAGTAACATTGCGACCAATTTTAATCAGTTTCTATGTTGTCTTTTCCTCCCAACGTTGAATGACTCAGGCATGGATGATCGAGTCAGGTGGTTTTCATTTAATCGTGATGTATGTTTGGTTGTCATTTTAGTTTAGTGATGATTTCATTCAGTCCCCAGAAACTCTGAATCAAAAGGATCTTGTCTTCTGATTTTTTCCTCCTTAGGCTGTTGGAAGACCGGATGTCCATAGCAGACTTCTTCTCTCTCCTCAAGTTATTCCCCCTAGTCACCTTTACTACAACTTACTAACTGAATTTAGATCAAGACCTCATCTGCGTAAGCATGCCAACCCAATTTTCTGAGTTGAAGCGATATTATCTTGAGACTGCGTCCATTAGACCACTCTTAAAATTATTCATTGTGACATACAAACTGATGGGTACTAGGCTTACCTATGTCATAGTCCACGGGTGACTTCCGATGCTAGAAATTAGCATAGCCATACGCGACCTCCATGTAATCAATGCAAAGATGACACGTGTTCTAGATGATGATAACAAATGAAAAATCAAATCATGTTTTATATCAATGACACCTGTAAATCAATGTCTTTCATGCGTCATCAAATCATATACTGCTATGTGTTCAGTAAAATGTGATTTGATTTGATGGCTAAGAATATTCCAAGATATGATACGTTATAGCGTCGGATCATCGAAATGAAGGCATATGAAACATCATGTTTATGTACATGAAGGGTATGATAAGTTCAGTTTAGCACTTATTTATACATGTTGTCATCATCAAAAGTACACTTTGTAGCCACATATCATTTTTCACGTTTTAAATGCAATCATACCTAATTATTTCACCAAAATTCTAGTAGTTGAAGTCTATTTCATCAATGTAATCTCCAGTTAGTTATCAATTCAAGTTATACACATGTATTATCACTCATAAAAGATCAATATTGTTATTACCAAAAATATTATCACCACAGACACCGACAATGGATGAAGAAACAGTCAGCACAAGCACAACATACTACCAATAATTATGGAAGGATTACACTCAGGTTGTCAAGATAAGCACAAAACTATACAAAAGTAGTTATGAAGTTCCACATGTCATCACTTTCAGTCCACACACATCCATGTGGTCTAACATGGAGTACAATGTGCACAGTGCACGGATCGTGCGGCTGAGAAACAAAAAACTCACATGGATGCGGAAACAACACATTTATGATTTTGGTTGGGCCTCAACCACTTTTTGGATGGAGTGCATCTCCCCCATACCCAAAATCACCCTTAAATTCCATCTTGGGATCACTGAAAGGGATGGGAGGTACCTCCAAAGGCCTCCCATTCACATTTGAAACTAGTTTGGAAAAATCTTTCCATCCTCCTATAAATAAAGGGCCATTGTATGCAAAAAAGAGGAAGAAATTTGATTATTGTTATGCTAGTCAATTTGTCTTTGAGAATCCGTATTTATTCTACAACTCTTTGAGCATCCATAGAAAGTGTTGCACCTCTCTCCCCTTGATAAGTTCAACTATCAATTGTTCACCATTATATTTTCATTTTCATCCATTGTTAGAAGAGAGAAAGATTTGTATTTGGGGATTCAAGAGTCTTCCCAAGGAGGAAGAGGGGACTCATAAGTTTCCATATTTCTCCAAGGTGTTATCAATTCGACAATCAATTTAATTTGGTAGCTATTCCTTCTGCCTCTTTCTTACATCTATTTTAGTTGTTACATGCTTAGTTTAGTTTTATTTTCTTGTTGTTCATTTCTTGTTTTCTACTTAGTTGAGCCACTAATAAACTAACGAACTACTGTTTTGTATTGCTAGCCTAACTAGATAGTTAACGAACCTTGTTTTTCTCACCCAAGTGACAAAAATAACCCAAAATATTAGCGATCATCCTGGGGACTTGGATCAAAATCCTCCCCAATTAGGCTATTAAATTTTTATTTCTCACTCATCTGTTTTTTCAGGGGTTAAAACTGGCCTATTCTCACCTTTAGAGAGTAGGATTTCATCCCACATTGAGTGAAATCATTCAAAAAAAAATTCCCGCTGGCTTCTTTGCATGTGCATGGGTTTGAGGAAAACATGTGCATGATCGGAACCCATCCACGCTCCATCATAACCATCCAAACATTCACCCTGCACTCTGTGCGTGACTATTTTTGGTTTAGCCGCACACTGGTCTTATTTTTGCTAAATTGTAAGGCTTGAGAACATCACTTCCATCAAGTATTTTAGAGTCTATTTATGCACTATGGTAAAATCCATTGAAATTAGGCTTGGAGATCCACTCTTTCATACATAGCTTAAAACGACACATAGACATTTAGGGAGGATAAAAAGAACCTTTGCATCTTTTACTTCCTTACTTGCCACATGGATGGCCTAAAGATTAGCATGTGAATTTCATTATCTTATCTTCTTTTGCAAAGTCATCACACTAATTCAGGACTAGAAACTTATCTAAGTAATCTTGGAGTATGCTCTTTCCTCGCATCCTAGTGTGATCTTATAAATCAGAAAAGAGATTTCCTAAACAAAGTCTTCATCTCCCTTAAATAAAAATGAAACAATCTTTAGGAGAGGACAATACCTCTTAGCTTATTTTGAAATGTAAATCTAAGATTTGTAAGGGCCCACACATGCCCACATGTGTACAATCCTAGGATAGTTTCAAATTCTAGAGTAACTTGCTTAGACGGTTTAAATCATTGGAAGGGCCCACACATGCCCATATGTTCAACATCCAGGGACAATTTTCAAGCTTTCTTATATTACAAAACATCCTAGGGAGATAAAAGAGTCAAAGTAAGGATTTCCATATCCACCATGTTAGCTTGAGATTATTTTCATTTTTAAGGTTCATTTGAAAATTTTTAGTAAGTTATATAAACAAGAAAATTAAAGGACAACATGATGTCCACCATGTTAAACTATTGAATTTAACTTAAAAACTTCTTCACCACTCTTTGCACACACTCTCACTCACTCAAAAAACCTTTTGATAGATACTTGAAACTCTTCGTTGGTCTTCGCTTTTTTAGTAAAGAGAATTTTGGAACACCATCATAAAAATGAAGTTGGTCCATGACCGTAACTTCACAGCCTACTCTCACATTCTAAAAAGAAACCATAATCAACCCACTTTCTAACCTACACATGAGAAACACAAAAGAATTTGGTAGTCTAAGTTATGATTTTGGGGATAAGAATCCAAATAACTCCCCATCATCATTTCTCACTTGAAACTTAGAAAGTTGCGAATTAGGAAGCCAAAATCTTGCCACTCAAGTATTCCTATACCATAAGGTAGGAAGACACCTATCAAGGGTCGAAGGTCGAGGTCCATTTGTTCTGTGCATGCCTCCTTGGGTCACCCAAACCTTGGAAAGAATCCATCATATGACCGATTTCTAAGGATGAAAATATAAATGTTGTTCTTGATGGAGGTAGCCTAGTTTTCCAATCTAGGATTTATCTACCTAAGGTGGCGATAGTGGGTTGTAATCACACCTTAGTAAGATTTTGAATGGATGTTTGGAAATATCTCTAGTACTTTTGGGATATGCCCCCTTCACCCCTCATTATAACTAAGTGTTCATCCCTTCACTAGCTTCTCCTCAAGTTGTTTTCTGCCCCACTATCAAGTGATCTTTATTGGCAGAAGTGTCCTCAGACACACACTTTTATTAAATAGGAAAAGAAATTACACAAGAGACTTTGCAAGAGTTTACACCTGAACAACACAATACTCTTGCAATGAGCTATATATAAGCTAAATGTCCTAACAAAATCTAGTTATGGATCACTTATTAAATAAACAAGTGTCCATTTACAATAAATGCTATCTTAACTTATAATCCTAATTTTGAGCTTAAGATACGACACCTTTCTAGAGCCATATCTTTTACAAGAATGTTCTATTTCTAAATGTCTCCATTTATTAATCAAATATTCAAGATTATTAATTTAATATCCTAAATTAATAATCATTTTATTCTAACTTATTAAACTATGATATTTGTATTTTGGATTATCTAAAATTCCCCACTATGATCCAAAGATACATTACAACAGATACCAAGTTCATCCCTGAACTTAGTAAATTTTATTCTGCCAAGAGGCTTCGTGAAAATGTCAGAGATCTGATCTTCTGAAGGACAATAAATTGGCTTGATGACATCCTTTGCAATGAGTGATCTGATATGATGATACTTGGTGTCCATGTGCTTTGTCTTTGAATGAAAAACTGGATTCTTTGCAAGCTTAATGGTTGACTAGTTGTCGATGAATAATGATGTAGCTTCTACTTGAGAAATGCCCAGGTCTTGTAAAATTCTGCGTAACCAAACAATTTCACATGTTGCTTCCCATGCTGAGATGTATTCTACTTGTGCTGTAGAAGTAGCCACTGTAGCTTGTTTCTTACAATTCCAGGGCACTGCTGTTGAACCCATGTTCATTAAATAACCTGATGTTGATGCTTGATCATCAATACTTCTAGCAAAGTTGGCATCTGAAAATCCACCAAGTACAAAATTTTTAGTCTTTTTGTAAAGAAGACCAAAATCTTTTGCTCCTTGGATATATCGAAGAACTCTTTTGGCTACATTATAGTGGCTGCCCCGTGGTTGTTGCATAAAATGGGAAAGAATATTGATTGCACAAGATAGATCTGGTCGATTGTTTGTCAAATAAATCAAGATGCCAATCAACTATCTATAAATAGTGTTGTCTACCATTCCCCCCCCTTTAAATTTTGAAAGTTTCAAGTTTTGTTCCATAGGGGTAAGAGAGAGTTTGCAATCCTGCATGCCAAACTGCTGAAGAATTTCTGCTGCATACTTACTCTGAGAAATGAAAATATGATGTGGACGTTGAAATACTTCAATGCCAAGATAGTAGTGAAGGAGTCCCAAATCTGTCATCTTAAAACCTGCATGTAACTCCTTTTTCACCTTTTCAATATGATCATCATTGTTTCTTGTAATGAGAAAATCATCTACAAACATAATAAGAATCACTAGATAAGGACCATGTTGATGGATATACAAAGTATCATCAGATTCACTTCATTGAAAACCAACCTTCCTAAGATATTCATCCATTTTGGTATACCAAGTTCGGGGAGCTTGCTTTAACCCATATAAAGCCTTAATTAATTTGCAGACTTTATGTTCCTGCCCTGCAATTTCAAAACCTAGTGGTTGTTGCATATATACATCTTCCTGTAAATCTCCATTGAGAAAATAAATTTTTAAATCCATTTGATGAACTTTCCAACCTTTCAAAGCGGCCAATGCAAGTGTTAATCAGATGGTATTCCATTTAGTGGTAGGAGCAAAAGTTTTCTCATAATCAATGCCTTCCTGCTGCGCAAAACCTTTAGCCACAAGTCATGTTTTATACTTATCAATTTATCCATTTTGGTTGTATTTAATTTTGTAAACCCATTTTCATCCAATGGGTTTAACACTTGTAGGACAATCAACAAGTTTCCAAGTGTTGTTATCAATTACTGCTTGATATTCCTCAACCATAGCTTGTTTCCATTCTTTATGTTTTACTGCTTCTTTGTATGTGGAAGGTTCAGTAAAATCATTTACTACCAAGACAAAATTCCCTTCATTGTTGTGTGATCCCCTTGTTCCTATTTTATTCTTCTCATTAGGCCTTACATCTTTCAAAAGTTGAACGACCCATTTTGGTAGTCGATGTTCACTAGTTTGGGGATCTGAATTACCATTATTGTAAATTGGATTAATGTAAACTGACGTTCGTCGATCAATTGAAGATTCTGGAGGTGGAGAATCATTTTCAGATGAACTGCCACTGCTAGGAGAGTCGGATGAACTGCTAGAAGACCCATATGTTTTTTTCGAAGTAACTAGACTAGATGTATCATATTCAGATGAAGGAAAATCAAGTTCATACCAATTATGTGAATTTGGTTTTCTTTGTCTTTGATTTCCTTTAGTTTCTAACTTTTGAAGAAGAATTTCTATTTCTTCAGCACTTTTACTTTCAGTTTCATCAAAAATTACATCCTTTCTCACAATAAATTTTCCATTGGAAAAAAGTCGATACCCTTTCTTCTCATCAGAATAGCCAATCATTGTGCATTTCAAGCTTCTTGAGTCAAGCTTACTTCGTTTTTCTTTTGGAACTAAGGCATAACATACTGATCCAAAAACTCTAAGATGTTTAACTCGAGGTTTGAAACCAAACCATGCTTCATAAGGTGTGATTCCATCCAAAGAAGCAGTTGGAGATTTGTTCCTTAAGTAGATAGCTATATGGATTGCTTCTGCCCAATATGTAGAACTTAACATTTTAAAACTTAACATGGATCTTGCCATTCCTAACAAAGTGAAATTCATTCATTCTGCGACTTCATTTTGCTGAGGAGTGTAGAAATTAGTAAGATGTCTTCTTATCCCATTGTCTATGCAATAAGTGTTGAATTCATTAGAAGTGAATTCTCCGCCATTATCTGTCTTGAGAGTGCCTATCTTTTCTTTAACTTCGTTTTCAACAAGTTGTCGAAAAATCTTAAAATTTTCAAATACATCTAACTTTTGCTTCAAGAGGTAAACCCAAGTTATTCTACTGAAATCATCAACAAAGAGTAAAAAATATTTGCAACCACCGAAAGAAGTTTCTAGGGGTCCACAAACATCACCGTGAACTAGTTGCAACCGTCGATTTGCACGCCATGAACTTGTTGAAAAACTCTCTCGAATTTGTTTGCCATAAATGCATGCTTCACATGTTGAAGTTTCCTTTTTGAAAGTGGGAAGTCCCTTAACCATCCCTTGTTTTTGCAGTTGAGAGAGACTTTCAAAATTGAGATGTCCATATCTCACATGCCACAATCTGATAGGGGAGATACTTGTACTCACTGTTCCTACAAAGTCTAAATGTCTTGGAATAACTGTTCCTTTCATCCTTAACAGTTTTCCATCTTCATAACCTGTCATCACTGTTTTCATATTTTGTTTGACTGAATTAATCTTAACTAAGCCATCTTCCATAATCACCTAATGTCCTGCCTGTTGAATTGTGACGAAAGACAACAAATTCTTTTTGAATGTGGGTACATATCATACATTTGAAATCATTCATTCTCCATTATCAGGTAAATAAACTTTAACTACTCCTCTTCCATAAGGAGTATGTTTGGTATTATCTGCAAGAAAAACAGAATTAAGATGGCATTCTTGAAAATTCCAAAAGAAGTCACGTCTGAAATTCATGTGTTGAGATGCTCCTGAATCTAAAATCCAAGCATATTCATAATCAATTTGAAAATCAATGGAAATATATAATGTTGAAGATGACGTAAACACATATTCTGAATCATCATCATTTCGATCATTTGCAAACTGTGTTGTGTTTTGATGAAACTTGGATATTTTATCAATGGAAGTTCGACAATCTTCTGCATAATGACCAACTTTGTTACATCTTCTGTAAACAATTTGACTGAAGTCTCTCCCTCTGCCGAAATTTTGTCCTCTTCCCCTGCTTTGATTTTTGTGTGAATTTTGTCCTCTGCCTTGACTGTTGCCTTGAAAATAGCCTCTGCCTTGACCATTTCCTCTTGCGTGAAAATATCCTCTACCTTGACTGTTTCCTCTGCCTTGAAAATACCCTCTTCCTTGATTGTTTCCTCTGCCTTGACTGTTTCCTCTGACTTGAAAATTGTTTTCTCTACTTTGGCTTCGACCACGACCTTGTACGAAATTTCCTCTTCCTTTGCTGCTATAACTGTCACTTGAAGACTTACTTGTGCTGGCTTATGTGAAAAAAACATCTTCTCCAACTTTTTTTTTTCTTTCCAAAAGTTTTGTTGTGTTGAGATAATAGTTCACGTAGTTCATCAAATGTAAGCTTATCTAACTTGCCAATTACTTGTAAAGTTTCCAAAAAATGTGTATAGGAAGAAGGAAATCCAACGATTAAGATTGTGGTCATGAAACTATCATCTACTACTTAAAAACCAGTGTTTAGTATTTCCTGCTTAATGTTCTTAAGTCTGGAAATATATTCATGTACATCACCTCCTTCAGTCAATTTTTGTTGAAGCAACTTTAATTGAAGATCAAATTTCTTGGATTCAGGTTGAGTATCAAATAAATCTTTAAAAGCTTTCAAAGCAGACCACGCATCAGTAGTATTTTCAATGTGAACATACATCTCATCATTATCTAAAGATTTAATAAGTGTTAATGCTTTAGCATTTTTAACTTCCCATTTTGCTTATGTAGCTTCATCTGTCGACTTAGTTGGCTTAGTATCTTCATTACAAATATCACGCCAAAGTTCATTGTAAATGAGAGTGCTTTCAATGAGACGTTTCCATGTCTTGTATGATTTTGTGCCTTCAAGTTTATCGGAGTCGGAGAACAAATTAATTAATTTTGACATTGTAGTTGTTGAATTTACGCACCAAAAAAGGAATCAAGCAAAGAGATATCAAGATTAGAAACACAGTAGAAAAATCACACAAAAAATGATCTATCGGGGCTTGGCCTTGACCCTTGTATAGTCGTTGAAATAGGAGAAAAATGACTGAGCTTGGCACTGGGCTCTAGTCAAATTCCAAGGA
>ML873615.1:0-11211 GCA_009831015.1 Picea engelmannii | reverse complement strand
AGGTCGACAAGATTAAAATGAAGAATCTAAAACCCAAATTCCCTTGCAGTATTTGTAAGGGTGACCACTTTCTGAGGGATTTCCTTGGTCTTCCCAAGGTCTTATAAATGTGGTCCTCAACATCATCAACCTCTTCTATACATGTTGGTGATGCCTCGTCAACTAGTGACATTAAGGTTGGTAAGAAGAAGACAACTATCAAATTTCCTTGTATGTTATGTGAATGTGATCATTATTCTCACCTTTGTCCTCGTATGGATGAGGCTTCTTCTCTTTTGGAAAAGCTTCAACTTGCAACTGGTTATCATAAGATTTGCCCCAACCCATCGTTAGTTGATGGAATGGTCAATCTGGTTCCATCCCCAGTCAGTCCAATTGATCAGGAGGTCAATCTAGTTTCATCCTCCGTTGAACCACTAACCAAAGTAGTTGATCCAGTTCCGTCATCGATCAACCCCACTTTTCATCTGAAAAGTGAAACCTAAGTGACTGATCAAGTCCCATCATTGGTTAGTCCCACCCTTCATATGAAGAGTGCCAACATGGTCAATCCCACTCCTCCTCTAATGAGTGCCAAAGTGGTTTCTCTGTTCCCTTCATCAGTCAGTTCGGTTGATCATATCGTCAATCTAGTGACATCCTTAGTTGAACCATTTGACAAAGTGGTTGATCCGATCCCATTTTGGTCGATCTCGCTCTCTCATTTGAGAGTTCCACCCAAGCGGTCGATCTGTTTCCACCTGTTGACCCCATTCTCCCTTTGGAGAATGAAACCCAAGTGGTCAATTTTATGTCATTATCAATCAATGCTACTCTCTCGCTAGAGATTAAACCCGATTCTTCCCACGTTTTTCTCGTTGATAAAAAATCTACCATGATGGGGGGCATTCCTCCCTCTCCTGCAAAACCCCCTCTAAGTAATGAGGCCATCCTTTTTTATTGGGGTGTGATAACTGGATCTCATCTTCCCTCTTATATTCCCTTCAATATTACAATACAGGTTTGTGGTCAGGGCATTCCTCATGCTTTGATAGATGAAGGTTCATCCATTAGTATTTTGTCCTCTATTGCTTGGAAAGCTTTGGGTTATACTCAAATTGTGTCGATTACCTTTGTTTTATTTTAATAGAAGAAGCAGTCACCCTTTAGGCACCCTTCCTTAGCTTCCTATAACTTTGGGATGGAAAACTGTCTTTATTGATGTTATGGTAGTCCATGACCCCTTGGATTTCTATTTACTCGTTGGACAAGATTATGTCTATGCCATGAAAGATATTATGTCCAATTTTTTTCGTCTGATATCTTTCCCTCATGATGGAATAATTGTGGATATTGATCAACTTTCATGTGTTGGTCCTGACTTGATTACCAACCCAATGACCTCTCTAAACGGGTCTCATATGCAGTCGGTCTCACCCCTACCACAGGTCAATTATGTGGCGTTGTATCCCATGAATTCAACTTCTGATGACTTAGATATGGTAGTTGACATGGTGATATCTTAGATAGGGATATTGGAGCCTGATCTCCTTACCCCTGTCACGACCCTCAACATGTGTTCCTTCCATAGCATTGTTCTTCCATCCAGTGAAGATCTCTTGGAAGCCATGACCAAGTTTTGTCCCTTGACATGGTTTCCTTCTAGAGAATTATCCTCTTGGAAGCCATGATCAAGAAGAAGTCATGAGCATAGTTTTCCTCTTTGTGGAAAGCTCATTAAAAAATCAAATACAGGTCAAGAGCATAGTTTTACTTTTTGGGGGAAAGCTCGTTAAAAAATGAAACAAAAAACTGGGGATTGAACCCAGAACCTTGAGCATAGTTTTCCTCTCTGTAGAAAGCTCGTTAAAAAATGAAATAGAAATATGGGGATTCAACCCGGAGCCTTGAGCATGGTTATTTTATTGTGTCAAGGTCATTAAAAAATGAAACAATCACCTTTCCCATCAGGTCGAGTCTTTCACTAGATCTCGTAGATGTCAAGTCAAGTCTTTCATTAGGTCTTGTATTTGAACCTTCTTTTCATCCACCTGTATCCTTTTTCTTCATCTAGTACAAAAATTGGTGACAACCGCTAAGTCGGTGAATGAATTTAATCTTGGGGGGGCGTGTCTCCAACCTTTGATTATATTTCTGGAGTTATGCCACTAGATTTTCAAGCTCGGGACAGAGTACCAACCGTCCATGGGTATCCTAACCTTTGAAAATTATGTTGGGAATTTACAAGAATAGTTTTGTTTTGTTTCAAGCTTGTTTCAAAATGAAACCAATACCGAGCTTAGTCTTTATTCTTTCTCATGCTCGTAAAAAATATGAGAATGAAACCAAGTAAACTTTTATCTCTTTTTCGGACTCGCATGGATACACGAAAAAAGAACCCCCTGGAGTCGTCGTTAAGCTCTTTTCAGACTCTCTAAACATGAAAATATTGTCGAGTGATCTTGCTTCCTTTCCCACTCATTAAAAGGTTTGAAAGGGTGTCTTTCGAGTGATAATTTATCTTTTTTTCATCCTCTCTAGACTAATATTACGAAAAAGGACAACAATGGAGTAGCCTTTAAGTTCTTTTCAGACTCTCTAAACATGAAAATCACCGAGTTTACCTTCTCTGGACTCATTAAAAAAATATACATTGAAGGGCCCATATGGGACCGAACCCTTACTTCTTCCAGTTTGTTAAACAAAGGAAGAGGGACTTACCGAAGGTGAGTTATATCAAGCATGTCTTATCCTCCTTGAGCTCGTTAAATTAAAAAGAGGTACTCGTCTATCTATATGGGAGGGAAATTTGAAGGAAGCAAGCCAAAAAGTTTTCAAAACATCACCAATCACTCTTACAGTCACCCTTGAACACGACACTTTGTCTTTGCATACATTTTAATCTGTTGAACCTCTGCACTGAACCAATCCTCTAAGTTTCTTTACTCCTTTGGATCACCCGACGAAAGTCACAGTGTCCATTGCATCATCATTTTTTGGTCCATGTCATGTTCCTGATGTTGTGCCTCATTGTTCAAGGGAAGTATCTTCCTCGAGAGTCAACCATCACAAATTTTCTGTTTCAATACCCGTGTCATTCCATGTTCATTTGATCCACCAATTTACATCTATGTGTCATTTTTGAGTCATTGACGGGGGATACATCAAGGCCCTCCTTCATTGAGTTTGTTCCTATCGACTTCATCACATTATCCGAGAATTAGACTTAGAAACTAGTTAGTACCTTGGGACCTGCATGCCTCAATGGTAGGCCTCCTTGCTTCTGACAGTTGATTTACATCATTGACCTTTGATCAGATTATTCCATGGATGTTTGACTTCATCTCATCTATTCACATTTGTTGGAATGTACTAGGGTACCTTGGGAGTCATTGACATCAATGGTGATTTCCCTCGCACTTGTTAACGGTTTACCTCATTGACCGGAAATCAAGTGGTTTCTACCATGTTCGACATCATGACATCTATTCACATGATTAGATTCCTACTACATCAAGATCGGTAAGAAGACCCTAGGTTGAGTAATCACTATGATATGTACTTTACCTAGGTTGCGACGAAGTTTCTTTTGAATATTGACACATATATTGTCACATAGATCCACATTGTATTGGTCTGTGGATATGTCTTGTCATCTCGTATATCCACTGTGTATTTTTGGTGGCTACTATCAGTTCATGTCATGGAAGTATAGATCCACATTGTATCTTTGGTGGCTATACCTTTTTGTTAATATAATTATGGATCCGCAGTGTATCTTATGGTGGCCATACCTTGAAAGTCTTTATAACTCAAGCATAGGTATTCTTGCCTTGGGTTTGAAACATATCATAACATTTGTCTGATGGTTGTATGTAGCTTCTACCAAGTTATCTGAGTCCATATCCTTGCTCAAAAAAGTCTACAAAGTACTTCAGTCATCAATCTCCATCTTCTAACTTCGCACTTTGGGGGGCAATCTATTACACATAAAAATTACTCACTTCAATGATGACCTATTGTCATCATTACTGTTAAATTTTCTGCTATTATTAGGTTACTTTCAATTTACTAGATAACAATAGCATAGATAGGATCACTGAGAGAAACACAATCACAAGAGTACACAACATTTATCCTGGGAAACCCTCATGGGGAAGAAAACCCAACAAAACTTCCTTGATATAGATAGCCAATACAATGCCAAGACAATGAACCAAACAACACATAAGTTCTGCTCCCAAGGATGCGACTCTCTCTCTCTTCCTTCTTCAGGCAACTGGTAACTGCAACTTCCTTCAATACTTGCACACTAGATGAGTGAGTTGTGTGTGTGTGTAAATGAGGCATTGGCCTCTATTATTTATACAATATGGCAGGTGTTGAACTGAGGTGTCTTTTCACTGGCAGGGTCAACTTCTCAATCTGGGTGGTTAGAACCACTTTAATTTACTTGGGGGCCGACTTCTTACTTTGCATATTACAATTAGGGTTTGACCAATCCGCAAAAGGGGATTTGGTCAATTACAATGCCCGACATGATCAATCCAAAAAAAGGGATTGATCTAATCAATAATAAATATATTTTATATTTTACTTTATCCACAAAAGGGGATAAGAATATTCTTTGCAGTTACACAATATTTTAACAATTACAAGTGTTGCAAGTGTCACATTCTGGCCACAAGTGTCACAAATATCATACAATCATCTTTCCTATGTCACGTCTCAAATGAAATCACAAGGAACACTTGAAGACACCCTCAGAGACTGGTTAAAGAAGGACATGCCATTTGATGAAGAGTACAAAGCATTTTGCCTTGAGAAACACACTTAAAAATGAATTTTGAAGGGAAACGCTCCCCTACCCACTGTCAGGGAGTGCCAACACTCATTTCCCTCCTTTGGGGGAGAGTTGCAATACTTTGTGCCCCATTTTGGGGGAGCGCTAGGATTTTTTGAGGAAATATTGGGCAACACTCCCCTACCCACTAGTAGGGAGCGCTAGTGCTCCTTGCCATTCTTTGGAGGAGTGTTGCAACACTCTGTGCCCCATTCTGGGGGAGCGCTGGGCTGTTTGAGGAAATCTTGGGTTGTTGAGGAAAATTAGGGAAAGATCCCCCTTATCTCTAAAATCAGTTGGATTCGAATCTGAGGTCAAGGTTGGATCTTAGGGAGGATACACAACTGGTGGAGAAGGATCTTCAACCTATCTCAAGAATCTCTAAGGTGGTTGGGTCTCTCCAAGATTATATAAGGAGGCCTTCTCATGGTGAAAGATGGATGGAATTATAGAGATACCAAACTTATGATCTCATGAGAAGTGGTATTGTAGAGGAGACATTGAAGGCATCAAACTTATGATATTGTAAGGGAGATAATCAGTGAATCATAGTCATTTTGTTTGTGGATCATTTGAGAAAGGGGTTGGACAAGGATATCTTGGAGAGGCTACTGCAACTTCATCAAAGGTATGTAAGTATCTCTATTGAATTCTCATTAATACATGTGATTGGCTTGTTTCCTTCAAGATTGTGTACACCTACTTGAACTTGTCTTTAATGGATACATCTAGTTTCAAACTAATCATAGTAGAATAGGAAGCATGCTTTGTCTTTGATTGGATTAGAAGACTTGTTGAAGAGCTTGGGGATCAGAGCTCAACTTGGACTAGGCGAGGACAAACATCGTAAAAAAGGTACATATTCTTCCTCTTCTCTATAGATTAGCATAGCTAGGTTTAAAGGGATGTCAGTGACCAAAGTTAGCACCTTTATGTCTTGGTATTAGAGATCTAGGATCCAAGAGGGAATTCACCTGTCTGCGGGGGGAGTTTCCTGTAACAAAGAGATTGATCATGAATATGATAATTAGTGTGATGCTAAGTTATTGGTGATCTTGCACATTATCTTGGAGAGTTGATATTTCATGTTGTATTATTTATATGAGTACTCTTTTCTTGGAGTGTTGGAATTGAAGAAGGGTGTGGAAGACCTTCCTTGGAGATATGCTTAAAATATACGGTGGTAGAATCAATGATTTATTCCAAGGTTGCACTAGATGTAAGTAGTAATGAATACCAGTGACAGGATTGTTGGTTTCCCTCATAGAGAGGGAGTTGACCGTGATATTATTCTTCCTTTAGTATTTTTTCAGTGAGAGGGAGGTGCCCTTGTTGAGATTGTTTCTTTAGTTTCCAAGTGATTTGAGGGGTAGGAGAGGGATTCTCATGTTCATTGTTTGATGATAACCTTTTATGGATTGTTGATATCTCACCCCTAATCTTGATATTTCAGGATCGAGGAGTTGAGTTGTATTCATATTTTTATCTTGTGCTTTTATAGATTTGATCCAATTGTCTTGGTCATATTGGATATGTGATTATCCTTACAGAATGTATTGAAAAACTCTTGATTCCGAAATATTTTGGTCCATGATAATGACTTTAAGGATGTTGGAGTTTGATAGGAACTATTAATGTCTTCCTTGCTATGGAGTGAGTTCAGAGTTCAATAGGAACTATTGATCTTGAGTTGTGTTCTTTTAGTTTCACATATGTTCATTGTTCTTTTGGATCCCCTAGCAAAGGGGAAGAGGGAGTAGCTTGGTTCGTTGGTGCAAACCGAGTTTCCTTGTTGTATTCTTCTTACATGTTCATTATTTAGAGGTCAGTTGCAGATTGCTTGGAGAGGGACACGCCTTTATGAATATTGATTGCTTGGATTTTGAGGTGTATGCACCTATTCTTATGGGCATGGCTCTTGCATAGTAGGTATGATGTTCTATCATGATGGAGGATCACTCTTTTATCTTTGTAGAGGCATTGGAGTTAGAGGTTGTAGATTTACATGTAGTTGGTGGGTGTTATAGAGAATACTTATATCATAAAGAAGAAGTGTTAACTTTTGGGGTTACTCCAAAAGTGTTTTCACCTTGCTAGGAGTGTGTTATGTCTCATAACACCTTGGATGGATGCTTGAACTTAGTTAGAGTGTTGGCATGGCATTATTTCTTAGGAGGTTGTTACCTTGATAAAAATGTTGAATAACCCATTGGATGCACATGATGAGGGAGTTGGTTGCTTGATTAAGGGATGGTTAGGAGAAGTAGTGCTAGGCACTTTGTACCTAGGATCTTGACATCGTATGATATATACCTTGGTGGTTGGACATTCAACTTGAGGATTCTTGGGTTGAGGAGCATACTTCATGGAGGTTGGTGATGGATCCAAAGACATGTTGATGAGGAAAATTTAATTTTAGTGGCCACATTGGTACAATGAGAGTAGCATTGGGTACATTGGAGGACATGCAACACAACTAGAGGAGAACTTTACATGAGGACCACTTGGATAGTGGACCATCATGGAAGAGGGAGAATTGGACTAACAATTGTTGAAATATTGTAACTGCGAAGAATATTCTAATTATAATTGAATTATTGTCATATAGATCAATCCCCTTTTCTAGATTGATTATTTCAGGCTTTGTATAAGACCAAACCCCTTTTGTGGATTGGTCAAACCCTAATTAAGTGATGCTAGTTGAGAAGTCGCCCCCCAGGGATAATTAAAGTGGTTTTAGCCATTATTTGGAGAAGTTGACCCTACCTAATGAAGAGACACCACCATAGCGCTCCTCAACTAGTATAAATAAGTGAGGCTAGTGCCTCATTCACTCACTCACTCAAGTCACTCATCTAGTGCACAAGTTTGAAGGAAGTTGTAGTTTCCGAAAGAAGGAGAGAGAGGCACATTTCTCAATCTTGGATATTCTCTAGTGTTTGGCTTATTATCTTGACATTATATTGACAATCTATATTAAGGAATTTTTTGTTGGGTTTTCTCCCCCATGAGGGTTTCCCAGGATAAATGTTGTGTACCTTGTGATTGTGTTTCTTTCGGTGGTCCTGCTTATGCTATTATTGTCTAGTAAACTGAAAATAACTTAATAGCAACTCTAAATTTAACATGGGATCTGAGCTTGACTAAATAGAGCACCTTTCACTGGCTAACAAAAAATGTCACTATTGTCGTACAAGAAAATTGGTGATTTTTATTGGAAGATAATTTCAGCCTAAAAACTATCTAGGGAAGTAAGCCCTAGCCTAGAAAACTCATTGGCAGCTTGAGTGCACCTTTTCAGTGGCCAAAGATTCTGGAAAGTGAAACCCTAGTTTTCACTGGTACCAGAAAACCATAAAACCAGGAAACCAGAACCAATACCAAAAGTACCAGTCCAAATTTGTGTAGGCTCAGTTTCAAAGGGAAAAAATTGGATTTTTTCCAATAGGACTGCACCAGCCTACTTGCCTCAACCAAGCACACCTCCTAGTAAGTTCATATTTAATTTCTGAGCACTTTCAATTTTTGGTTATTTTCCTAGCTCCAGGTCAATATGTATTCAAGCACCAAGCTTGTTGACAAGTTAGAAGGTGTGGAAAACTTCCATGCTTGGAAGTATAGGATTTCACTCATTCTTGAAGAGAATGAACTTTCAATATTCATCAAGGAAAATGTACTAGAACCCACAGATGTTGCATCCAAAGCAAAGTACTAGAAGGATATGGTTAGGGCCAAAAGAATCATTGCAGACTCTATTAAAGACCACTTGATCCCTCAAGTTTCTTCTAAGAATACCCCAAAATAAATGTTTGATGCCCTAACCAAAATGTACGAAGGAAGGAATACCAATCGAAAGATGAACTTGAGAACCCAACTCAAGAATACAAAGATGTAGAAAGGAGAAACCATTCATAACTAATTCTCTAGGGTTTCTCAATTCAAGGAACAACTAGAAGCAATTGGAGACTGATAAGTTTTGAGATATTATTAGGTTTCTTTTCAATTTAATATATAACAATAGAATATGTAGGATCACTGAGAGAAACACAATCACAATATACACAATATTTATCCTAGGAAACCCTCATGCGGAAGAAAACCCAACAAAAAATTCCTTAATATACATAGCCAATACAATGCCAAGATAATAAAACAAAACACTAGAGAATATCCAACACTAATAAATGCGCCTCTCTCTTCCTTTTTCTCCCAACTATAGCTACCAAACCTGTGCACTTGATGAGTGAATGAGTGAATGATATAATGAAGCACTGGCTTCCTTTATTTATACAATATGGCGGACATCGGAAAGGTGTCTCTTCACTGGGTAGGGTTGACTTGTCTTCTTAGTGGTTAAAACCACTTTAATTATGCCCGGGGGACGACTTCTTAATTTTCATAATACAATTAGGGTTTGACCAATCCACAATAGGGGATTTGGTCAATTACAATGCCCGACATGATCAATCCACAAAAGGGGATCGATCAAATGAATAATAACTCAATAAAAAATAGAATACTCTTTGCAGTTACAATATTTCAACACTCCCCCTTAACAAGAAGGGTATTCTACAATATCATCAAGAGAGAGAGAGAGTGAAATAACATCAACAACATCTAGAACACTGAATGACATATCTATAAATCATCAAAAGTTTTTCTCATCATCAATATCATCATCCATAGCAAGGAGTTGGAATGGCATCATCATCATCTGCATCAACATGGATTAGTATAACACTAATACATCATCATCATCAATAAAAGAACAAGGCTCATACAACATCAAAAACAACAACATCACAACATGAAGGCTGGAGCATCATCAAAATCAGCACTAAGATAGAAATCTTCAGCACGAAGCTGACATCTCAACAACATCAGCATGAAGCTGACATCACAACAACATCAACATGAAGCTGGAAATCTTCAACATGAGGCTATCATCTCAATAACATCAACACAAAGCTAGAAATATTCAGCACTAGGATGGCATCACAACAAAATCAACACGAATTTGGAAATATTCAGCACTAGGCTGACATCACAACAACATCAACACAAAGCTAAAAATATTGAACACTAGGTTGGCATCACATCAACATCAACACGAATCTGAAAATCTCCAGCTCTAGGATAGCATCAACACTACTCCTCCTTTCGAGGGAGGTCCTTTCGAACTATACAAAGATTTTCTTGAAAGTGATTAAACTTTACATGATACAGAGGCTTGGTCAACACATCAACAACATGTTCATCCATGCCAACATAATGGAGATTTATGTCTCCTCTCTGCACCATATCACGAATGAAGTGATAATGAATCTCTATGTGCTTCGACTCATCATGGAACACAACATATTTATAAAACTATGGTTATCACATAGGATCACGGTGTCTCCCATCTCCATATCAAATAGATTTGTCAACAATATCTGAAACCATATGGATTCACAACTGGCAGTACATGCTGCAATATATTCTGCTTCTGTCGTGTTGAGAGAAATATTGGATTGCTTCCTAATATGCCATGAATTCATGGCTAACCTTAGATTGAAACAACATCCTAAAGTTCTCTTTTTGTAATAAACACTTCCAACCCAGTCTGAATTGGTATAACCAGTCAATCTGAAGTCATGATCTCCATTATAACAAAGACCAAATTCCAACATACCCTTAAGATATCTCACCACATGTTTTGCATCTACAAGGTGAACACGTATGGGATATACCAGATACTAACTCAAGGTGTTCACAAAAAAATATATATCTGGCATGGTGTTCGTCAGATACATCAACGAACCAATAATTTGTCTGTACATAGTACCATCAACCAATTTTGACAAGGTATCTACCATGATCTTCAACTTCATTTCCATGGGTGTGTTCATGGATGTATACTCCAACATATCAAACCTATTTAGTATTTCTATTTCATGCTTCCCTTGGTTAAGGAATATCTTCTCTGGGATTTTTCAAACTTCAAGACCTTAGAGACAATGCATTAGGTATTTCATCAAAATTTGTAGCGAGATTCTTCTGCAATATGTGATGATATTTTCTTCATCTTGTCAAGAATACATCATCTACATATATTAGCAACAACATAACTAGCTCATCATTCATAACCTTGAAGTAAAGGTTATAATCAATTTTACTCTTGGTAAATCCCAAGCTCATCAGGAAACTGTCAATTCTGCCATACCAAGCTCTTGGAGCTTGCTTCATCTTGCAGACATGAGTCTTTCTATATTCAACTTCAAATCAAATTTTCACATCACTTTGTACCAAACTGGTACACTTTATCAGCTGCAACTCAATCTACACAATCATGTGCTATCTCTATGTGCTTTCCTCAAATCACTATCTATCTCACTACCTGAGAGTAT
>ML873613.1:19551-33664 GCA_009831015.1 Picea engelmannii | reverse complement strand
CCCATTGTTGGAATGGAGCCTCAACTGAAATTGGTTTAAGAGGTAGAGGAAGGAGTTTCTTTTTACCCTCAAACAGTTGGCATTGGTGACATGCTGTCACTTTCTGATGTACATCTGCAAACAAGGTGGGCCAGTAAAATCCATCTCTGAGTATTTTGTTGGCTATAACCTTCCAGTTCAAATGGCCACCACATTCACCTACATGAAACTCTTGCAACACTTTATCAGCTTCATCTTTCAGTAAACAATTTAGTAGAATATCTACAGGATCTTTCCAATACAAATTTCCTTCTAGAATACAGAATTTCAAAGCTTTCAACTTTAAAAATCTAGATTTAGTTTTAGTTAAACCAGGGGGAGCTTGTAAATTTTGTAAAACAAAAATAAGGTCTGCATACCATGGAGAGTTTAGAAAAACCTCTTTAACGTTTGGAGTCACCATCTCACCCTGTTCGTCTGCCACGTCTAGAAAATTAATGTCAAGAGCCTGAAAGTTGGATTCAGCCATCAATTTGGCAAGGCCTTGGCCTTTGATCAGTTTTGTGGGCTTAATTTCTATGTCGTATTCTAGAATAATGGCAATCCACTTTCCCCTTCTCCCATCAGGGTTGTCTTGTGTCAAGATATCTTTCACTACCGCATTTGGAACATAAGCTATGATGTGGGAATGGAGAATATAGACCCTGAAGTCCTTTATAGCCTTTACCAAAGTAAAAGCCTGCTTTTCCATAATATTGTAGTTCAAGGCAGCATCTCTTAAAGCTTTGCTGAAGAAAGCTATGGGTTTTTCATACCCTTCACCATTTTTCTGCAGTAATACAGCTGCTATACTATGTTCAGAGGCAAAAGAAAAGAGATAAAAATCTTTAGTGAAATCGGGACTAATCAAAACTGGCGCTTCTGTGAGTGCTCGTTTGACCTGTTCGAACGATTGTCTGGACTCGGAGTCCCATTTTATTTTTGCATCCTTTTTAATCATGTTGGTAATGTTCTGGATGAGCTCGGCTAGGTTAGGAATGAATCTTCGAAGAAAGTTAATTTTCCCTATAAAAGACTGTAGTTCTTTGAGGTTTCTTGGGTGTTCTAACTTTAGTATGGCCTCGATTCTGCTGGGGTCAATTCTGATACCCTCCTTAGAGATGATATGTCCCAACAATTTTCCTTCTTCTAACCCAAAAAGACACTTCTTGGGATTTAGAGAAATCTCGAACCTTCTACACTTTTCGAAAACTCGTCTAAGGTGTCGCAGGTGTTCATCATCAGATTGGGAAAACATAGTCACATCATCTAGATATATGACAATAAACTTACCTAAATCTTCTACGAAGGTGATATCCATTGCCCTTTGGAAGGTGGCTCCAGCGTTCATCAGTACAAAAGGCATCTTCACATACATGAAAGTGCCCCAGGGTGTGGTGAAAGCAGTTTTTTCTTGATCGTCTGGGTGCACTAGGACCTGGTTGTAACCTGAGAAACCATCTAACAGGGAAATTCAACTGGACCCGACCACTCTTGGCAGGAGGTGATCCATTTTAGGCAAGGGGTAATTATCCTTCAAGGATGCTTTGTTCATACTACGGAAATCTATGCAGAGTCTGATTTCCCTGGTTTTCTTACATGTGGGGACTAAGTTAGAAACCCACTTAGAGAAACATAGTGGGACTATGATCTTGGCATCATACATTTTCTTAATCTCTTTTTCTATCAAGGGAAGCAACTTTATGGTCTTCCTAAGTTTCTTCCTAAACGGTTTCTGGTCTTCCTTTATGGGAATCCTGTGTTGTATGATGCTGGTATCGTAGGATTTCAAATCTTCATAGCCCCAAGCAAAGACGTATGAATATTCTTTGAATAGCTCAATGTATTTAAGCTTTTGTTCTGGTGGTAAAGATTTGGACAGTTTGACCATCCTAGGCTTCTCGTCAGTTCCTATATTGCAGTCCTCTACCTCTTTCCCATGAGCTTCTATTTTTGGTTTCTTAGCTACATCATCATTGTCAAACAGATCTTCTAAAGGGACAAGCCCTCGAGGTAAAATATTGCTTTTCAATTGTAAAACTTCGGCATCCATTTCGTCATCTCCTAATTCTCCTGAATCTACTGTATCTACCGTATATACCGTATTTATAGTATTAACACTGTCTATTTCAAACTCAGAATTATTTACATTCTCATTTTCATTTTCTGCATCTATGTTTGTACATTCAAAATCGTTCTTGCATTGTAGAAAGTCCTCTATATGATCATCATTTCCAAAGACTTGCCAATACCCGATATTATCAGGAACCGTCGGTCTGCATTTCACTTCAATGGTGTATGGGTGAGTTTGGTGGAACGGAATCTTGCAGGAAGCTGTTGACGTAGCCAATCCGTCAGCCGGAATATTCTGTCCCCTTGGCATTGCTTGCAAGTCCACTTCATTAAAACACTTCAAAGCATCAAGAACAACATTCCTGTAGGCTCTAAGGCACAGGTGTTTAGCAACATACTCTCCTTTAATTTGTTTTATTATTAATTCAAGTCACCCCTTACCATTATTTGCTTAGCACCAACTTTTTTCAACAGCTTCAGACCGAGCATTAAGGCTTCATACTCGGCAACGTTGTTAGTGCAGTGGAAATTTAACTTATAGGAATGATTTTTTGAATACCTTTTCCGATGATTATGCAACCAGACTCCAGCTCCTACTCCTTCTTTACTCACAGCTCCATCGAAATCCATACTCCAGAAATCAGCGGGGAAATCTTCAGCGATTACATTTTCCATCTTTGCTGCCTCACCGTTTTCTGGACCTTCATCTTGACTAGCTACATCTTCCACCAGCTGAATATCTGGCTCTTCAGTATCACCATCATTGTACAAGATGAACGAATCTAAATCAGAATGAGCAGAGTAGAGGGGGTAATTGTGTGGTTTATGTTGACTACTGACCATATACTTCATCAATGTTTCTCTGTATAACCTCCTCTATTGTCCGAACACTGGTATAGTGGCGTAAGACATATCCATCTGCAGGGTTCCTTTCAGCTTAGCTCCCCAGGACCTGGAGAGAAACATTCCATACTTAGGTGGAATGTCTACAACCACTACGTCCATTACCATGATTTTAGAAGGGATCTGCACCAGGGTGATGCACAAATCTTTAATCAAACCAATACATTTGACTTTGCTGGAGTCAAATGAGTGTAGATCTTTGTACGGCCTAGTGACCTCCAATCCTAGTTTTTCCATTACTGCTTCAGGCATAAAATTATGTGAGGCACCTGAATCCAGCATGGTGTTATGCAATATCAAATCATGTATGTTCAAACTGATATAAAAGGGAGCTACATCACCGGTATCGTCTCGACCATCTACTTCAGGTCTGAAAAGGAGTTCGGGATGATCATCAGTAAGATTCACAGTTTCCGAATGTGTCACTGATTGAATAGTCAAGGCCTTGGTGCCTATGTCAGGTTCAATGGCTAATGCTTTTAGTACTTGTGAACGATAACCACCTCTGCTCATTAACTCTGTGAATGGGATAGGAATTTTAATTTTGGCCAATTCTCCCTCCAGGCTAAAAGGCATTGGAGTTCGAATCTGACTTGTTGATTCTGATTGGTCCACCATATTCTTTCACTCTGAAGTACTGGGTGGATTAACAGGTGAAACTTCGGGCGGTGCCAGTCTTTTCAGTATGGTGATGTTTTTTTTCGCCGGAGCGTTGGTTTTACCTTTCTCAGAAGACTTTTCAACAGTGGTCTTCTTAGGGGTATTTCCAGCAGTAATTGGCTCGAGGGTTTTCTCAGTCTTAGCTACCTTCTGCGTTTCGGTCGTCTTCTTTGAGGAATTTCCTTCTGTCTTCTTACTTCACTGATTGTATTGACGGTGCACCTCCAAAATGGCGTTTTCAAAAGCCTGTTGTTCTACATCCTCATCTTCCTCACTTACCTTTGTTTGATTTAGCAGAAAGAGTTCCTGCTCTTCTTGGGTGAGGAAAATGGCCTCGTTATCATGAATTCCCATGAGGTTGATATGAGTGTCCTCCAATTCCTCAGTTATTTCCCCCCCCTTCATCAACATAGTTTTCTTGTAGGGGAGGCCTGATCGGCTGATCAATACCTCTCTGATCCCTTTGATCTCTTTGATCTCTTGGCCTGATTTGAGGAGGTTTTCTTCTAAAATTGGGGTTTCGAATCTAAGGGGCAGGTGTGTTGTCTCTTGGAGGATTTCTGTCTGAAATACTCATTCTTTCTATCAATAATTCCAAAGATTTGACCACAGAATCCAATTTGGAATCAGTGGTTGACGTGGAAGGTTATTCTTTGATCGTGACTCTCCTTTCTGTCCTTTGACGTGCCCTTTTTGCCAACAAATTAGCCTCCACACTAATAGCACTTTTCTGCATGTCTTCAAGGGTGGCAACATTTCTTTCTCTTAATTGGTAAGACATGTCAGCATCGAATCCATCAGGGAATTTAATCAATGCCAAACGCTGGGGAGGTTTGATTTCAGTTGGGATTGCATTATACAAGTTGTTAAAATGGGTGCAATAATCTTGTACCGTTTCACCTTGATTTCTTTTTATATTCTCGTATTCTAATAGTATCTGGAGAGGGTTTTTTTTTACCTCCCATCTGTCCAGAAAGATTCTTTGGAACGCGACAAGGTCAGGGATTGATGCGGTGAGTAAATCTTTGAACCATTTCTTGACGTCTCCTGTCAGAATCTGGGCGAACAGTCTCATTTGAACATCGACTTCGTCAACTTCTTGTAAATCTAAGTAGTCGTTCATTTTATCCACATGTTGTTGTGCGTTTAAAGTTCCGGTTGCATTGAACTGTGGAAGTCTAGTCTGGTAGTCTTGGGGCATGGCATGTAATGGTGCGGCTAGCACCAAAGGAGCATATCGAGCTGCCATGACAGACGGAGGAGGTGGGACGATGAACTGAGTGGTTGGAGAGGTAGCGACGGAAGATGAGAACGATGATGGACTGGGTGGTGCTGAGGTAGTGATTTGTAGTTTAGTCATGGGAGACAAGACTTCAGGGGTTCGGGGTTGCAACACAGTTGGGTCAAAAATGAGTCCTGTCACGAAAGTTTCAGACCATGTTCTAACCAAGCTTCGGGGTGGAAAGGTATCAAGATCAAAGTTTTGAGAGGTATCTAGTTCTCTGGAAAGATGAGGAAACTTACACAGGGAGGTATGACTCACTGAATCGACCGCTAAGGGTTTTCGCCTGAGCAACTGCTCGGGGTTATCTAACACTGTTGTGTGTTCTGGGTTTGGATGAGATCGAGTGTGAACTTTCTTGGAAGCCATAACTGTTTTTGGTTTTTATATATATACCTTTTATTTTATTTTTAGGAGTCTGAAAAATAATATATACAGAGTAAGTCAACCTCTAAACATTACTTTATTCTCAAAATCAAACGTTCTTTTTAGCGGAAAGAAAACATGAAATTATCAACTTTAAGTTCTTCCCCAGTGGAGTCTCCAATTATGTTAGCACTCGGTAAATTTCCAAGAGGTTGAAAAGAGAAGAAATCTACAAAGGTAACCTTAACCAACCACTTTTAAAGCTGGGATCTAGCCCTTCTAGCTTCAGAGAGGGATCTCTCTATATGATTTAACTTTGTTTTTAGTTTAGATATTAGGCTAGGTAAGGCACGAGTATGTTTTGTTGTAAAAGTGGTTTATAAATTGGTTGAGACAACCAACACATCCATTGGGCTATGGGTTCTGCATTTAATCAAATAACAGATACAACCAGAAATGCCGAAAAATAAATTCATAGGGCGAGATAATACATTCACTGGATCTTTTAGTAATTAAAATGATGGAGAGAGGAAAAGATAAGAAAATAACTTCAACTAACAAGCAGTTAAGAATTTCTTAATTGAAGATATTGGAAGATAAACATTTAAATATTTAGAATCGGAAACAGGGTATCAAAGATAAATCCTGCAACTTAACGCTATTCATAAAGATTAGTTTCAGAAAACAAAATGAATACAGAGAAAGAAAAACATTTAACTTAGAAAATCACATCACCAGTGAACATACACAAGAATCCTGTAAATTGCCTCTTCTTTATTAATGGTGGATCTCTTCAAAAATGATATAGTTTGATAGCAATAGGGTGTGCAAATCAACAACCCCCAATACTTAGAGATTTGAAGTATTTATAATTAAAATTACAAACGTTCCTGTCATAACTGATCAGGACGTGCTCATACTATTTTTAGACTAACTAACTTAACTAATTGAAACTGTTTGATGACTAGACACAACTGTATGCTGAATTTCTGGGGTAGGCCGTTGGCAAGGTGCCTTCACAACCTCTTCTGACTGGACAGGTGACTGGATCGTGGCAGCTCATCTTCTAATCTAGTAGATCACATAGCTCCTCCCATCTGATATGACCTGGCACTGTGACTTTAAGCAATCTACGATACACTTCATCCATGTCTATATATTTAGCAAATGTAGGCTTGATGATGAATATGTGTTTAATCTCATGTTGGATACTAATATCCAACTGCAAGGCATCCATGAATGCTTTTCCTGTGATGCTTCCCTGTATCCCTGCAAACTTGCAATTGTCTTTAGACACTTCAGTCGACCTTTTCTTGTAATCAGGGAGTGTGATTAATTTGTCATTAATGACTTTCAGGCCAGGTAGGCCCTTCCTTTGGAGAGCATCTATCTTATTGAAAAACTTTTGTACTCCTTGATCCATGACTTGAATCTTCTCCTCAAGATAAAGCATGAGACCTCTTTTGGTAAGAACCCTTTTTACCTCAAGTATAGTTTCTATCCTGTCCTCAATCTTCAATTCTTCAAGTTCCTCTCTGGTCTTTGAATTCAGGAACCTTATGATTTCATTTGCTTGTGCTGGCATGTCTCCCAGTTCCATTCTGATTTTCTCAATAGCCTGTTTTCTCCTCTCGAGCAACTCATTTTGCTCAAACATGATTTGAACCATTGGCCAGATTTCATTTATGGACTTGGAAATATCTGTCCACACAATCTCTTTGACCTCAGCCAAAGTCTTTCCTACCATTGTCTGTTTCTAAAGCTGCTGTAACTCCTTCCTGATTTGCTCATTCACCTGCTTCTCATTGGAAAGACTTGTCTGGAAAGAAGTCTTTAGCTCTTGGAGATTCTCCACTTCTTTCTTAAGCCTGTTGATTTCTGACTCTTGCAGGTTCATTATCTCCATAGACTTGGCCAGGTCTGTTGTTCCCTCTGGTACTGGCACTGATGTAGCAGATGGAATGGCTGTCACTGTTGTTGTGCTCAATATTGCAATTGGGATAGCACTCAATGGAATTCCTTCCATTTTCTTTGCCTGCTCCTTCTCCTTTAGTAGTCTCTCCATCTCAGCCTCCATCTCTTTTAGCTGAGCATTCTGCTCCATGAGTAATTTTAACATCTCATCCTTTTCCCCTTCCTTTTCGGCTATCTCCTTTGCCTGTGGGTCCTCTGTTGGAGGGATCTTTAGTTGTTTTCTTAAGGATGTGATGTCTGCATTTTTCTTTTTAATCATCTCTTCAGCAGCCTTGACGTTCGCAGGGTCATAACCGATCTTGAGGACCAGTTCCTCCAATGTCTTGATTTTGTTATCTTTTGCGAAAGATGATATTTTTTCCAGCTTCAATTGGGTCTGGGCATTGTTCAAAGCTACCCGAAATTTTGATGCAGAAGCTGTAGCATGGGCCAAAGTGTGGAAAACCATATCCCCAGTTTGCTTGTGTAGATTCATCTAATCTGCTGGATGCAGGTCCTTAGACTGGAACTCAAAGGTGGCCCTTTTGTAATCTGATATCACCTTGGGATCTGGCACTTATGCTTGGAGGTAACCCATATGCATCCTACCCTTTTCTGTGTCGAATGCCGAAATAATCCTATGCTGTGTTGTGGATGACTGCTTCTGAAACTGGGCATAAGTGTTGCTAGTAAGGGTCTGGTTTTTCTTCTTGATCAAGTCATATTTTTCAAAAATGCCCAACTTGGGCCCGATCTTTCTTGGCGGAGTATCTGTGGGAGAATCCGTGGATTTTATTGCTATTGTTATTGCCTTATGATGACTTGAGCTGAAAGGGAGAGTGACTGGTTTGACCTTTGTGGTAGATATTGTGGTAGTCGAAATTTCCTGCTCTATCGTTGCGTCGGGCGCTAAAACTATCCTTGGCTTTTTGGAGTGCGTTTGAAATTCCTCTGATGACACCTCTGTTACAGGAGGAGACGATTCCTATCGGGGCCTCTTCTCCTTGGGGAACTGAGGTGTGGTGGTGGATAAAATACTCGTTGAAGGCGTCTGTTGTTCAACGTCAATTTGTTGTTCCATGTCCATCAAAGTATCGGGCTCCCATTCTGTTTGATTTGCAAATCTCTCAATTTCCGGCTTGGACTCATGCACATATGAGACATTATTTTTTTTCACTCTCATTTCATAAATGATCCCGCAGGGATCATAATGCCAGGTGAAACTTGTAAGGAATTTCATCTCCCTTAACATTCTGTCTGCTTCATCACCTGCGCCTCTACTATTGCAGATGAAAGAACCAATCTACCCTTTGATCCGCAATTGTTGCTTCTTCTTAAGGGAAACAAAGTGAATATCATCAGAATTCATTATTTGCCTAATATATTCCAATGCAAAAATTCTTACCGATATATATCTCGACATATTGTAAGGTGCCAATTCACACCTGTAAACTCGGATCTCAGAGTGATTTTGGTACAAGTACCAGTCTCCTGTCTTCGCATTTTCCGAGAGGTGTAGAATTCTCTGGACCTCTTCATTTATTCGTGGCTCAGGCCTGCCACTCAACATACTTACCACAGGGTGGTAAAACTGGTCAATGAATGCTGTGAAGTCGTATTCGACAGAATTGTGTTTTAGAAGAGAAGTCCATGCTGTGACTGGTTGGGGCCTCCCATCGACGTCCATCTTCTGCATGGAGAAATTGAACCTGTCGACTTAGAAATAGACGAACATGTAAGCCAGAATGGATGAATACCTGAACATGCCCTCTGTGGAGAAATTCATAAATTGTTCATGGATGTTATTGGCTAGGAAAGCGTTGTAGTCGAACTGCGTGGTCGGTTGTTCATCATTTGAGAAGATGGATAGAAAACCCTGGATGGGCTCATCTACGCATTGATCAGAATAGTAACCAAGCAGGGCACACATGGAAGAAATGATTTGATTTCCTTTGGTAGAGAACATAGAAGAAGGGTAGGGGGTATTGGTGGAAGGGAGTGGAGCGGAAGTGGGGAGAAAAAGATCGAAGATTTGAGCTCTCTGAGGGAATTTCATTTTCTAATATAGTTCAGTGAGGATTTCTAAGTTGAACGGGGACGCAGATTCAACACGGGTAATCTGCATCATCTGGTCAATATCTTCTGGGCTGATGAAGAAGAGGATGTCTCCATACAAAGAAACGATGGATTTCTGGTCGGGGACGTAATGGGCTTGGCATTTGAGGGCGAATTCTGGGAAATGATGAATCTGGGGGGAAAGATACAGGGGAAAATTGGACTCCTAGAGTCCAATTTCGTCACTTTGGTCCAGGAAGACTTCCTAGAACCATGACTGCAGATCAGAGAAGTCAAAACCGCAAATAGTGTCTGCTATCAATCAATCTTTATCGACCAAGGGGACTTTATCCAGGTCAACCGGAGGAGGGAGAAAATGATTCTCTTCTTCTTCCTCTTGTCTTGTCTTTGACACCATTTTAGCAACTGTACCTGCAACAAACAATACGTTAGTGGGGTTGAAAAACTGTGGGTGAAGGTGATACGAAAGAAATGGAGGAATAAGAGATTTCTGGTGCGATGGATGAATAATGAATGAACAGTGAGAATGATAGTTTTATTCAAAAATGGGTCAGTTGGACACGGGAAAACGGTCAGCATGACAACGGGTATATTGCCGAGTTTTTAATTGACAACGGGCCACTTGTGATGAGTTGGCAGATGACGCTGGCCAAAGTATATGGAAGTGTGACGTGGAGGCTGGTGATTGGAGGTAAAAGTCGCCAAAAGGGGCCATTCATGAGTTGAAGGGTAAAGGTCTGACAGCATGGTTGACAACAGTTATGGGATGGGAATCAAACTCGGAAGCAAGTGGGACAAGTGGACTTAGTGGAGGATGACGTCCATGAGTGGCGGTTGTCAGACACCATGTGAGGGAAGAGACTTGAGAACCAATATACTTGTGCCACCTGTGACAATGGGCCCGCCTGCAGGAAATATCTATTCTGGACCGCCCCCCCTTTGATTAAAAGCAGGACACCAAGGGGGGTCCGAAATTAATTTCGATCCAGCGATCTACGCACTGGCTTTCTGGCCACAGATCTCAGCGCGCTCCTTAAAACCCATTCCGTACCCCCCCCCTCCTTTAAAGGAAGAATGGACAGGGGGGTCTAGAATCTAATATGGACCATAGATTTAAGCGCCCTGTTCAGATCCGTCCAGATGTGCGCCCAAATTATAACAATTCCGGACCCCCCCCCTCTATTAAAGGCAGAACGGGCGGGGGGGTCCGAAATCCAATATGAGTCGATGATCTGAGCGCCTTTCCCTATGTCGTCCATATCTGCACCATTGTTATTTCCAATTCTGGACCCCCCCCCCACTGGTTAAAGGCAGAAAGGTTGGGGGGGTCTGAAAAACCTGTGCACCGTAGCTCTGAGCGCAGTGATGTGGATCGCTGATAGATGTGCGAGGCATAAAGCAGGAGCGGGGTGACATGTATTGGGGAAAAAATTAGGATAGGTGCATTTTATGGGTTTTTCCTCGACTTTGTCATAGACATCACCAAGGGGATCTTATTTCAACTATCCTTAGGCAACGAAGATTTTATGTAGCATTTTTTTAAAGTTGGTTTTATTTGGTCAAGGCAAGCAAAGCAATTAATCTACATTCTAATCTACTTTCACAAGGCAAATAACCCAGATTAAACTGTTGGGTTAAGACATTATTCTTCCTAAGGGATGTCTGACCAGGATTAAACAGTCTGGTCAGATTTATTCACTAATTCTATCCTAAGGGCTATCTRACCAGGTTTAGACAGTCTGGTCAGATGTATTCACTAAGATAACCTAAGGGCCATCTGACCAGGATTAGACAGTCTGGTTAGATTTATTCACTAACCTATCAACATTGAAAATTTAAAAGAACTTGGTCATGCTTGAAAGGTATGACCAAGTTACTATTGTTGCATGGGGATTTTGTTTCCATTCGTTTTTCCCTCTTTTCTTTCTTCCTTTTTCCTTTCTRTAAAATGAAAAATCAATTTCCAATAAGAAYGCTAGATACAKATAATATCCATAAAATCCAAGTCATAAGTTGATTCCCATAATTTATGGGGTGATAACAGATTGCACGGATGGAATGCAATGCCTACTATACCCCTTGGAGCACATCCTTAATCCGAATGAACACCTCCTCCTACTTAGCTTCTTTMTTCTCTGTTATCTCCAACGAAGCATCATTTGCTACTACAATGAGATCAAAGTCATCTGATGTGAGGGTAGTCTCAAATTTCATCCTAGTTTCTTTCACTTTATTTTTGGATGAGGGTTTTTGTGGAGAAACCTTCCTTTTATTTGAGGGGTCCTCCTCATCTCTAGGTGGCGTAAACTCACCTTTATTTTGTTCAACTTCTACATCATCTATCTCTCCACCATCACCTCCTTTATTAGGTGAGATGGAATCAGTCTTGGATGAGGTATTGTTTACATCTTGGGCTTATTCATTTTTATTTTTCTTGTTGGGTCCATGTGTGTCATGCGTTGTTTATGGACTTTCAATGTCAGATATCTCTGTAGGGTCTGTTGGTACAAGGAGGTTCACTAACCATTCCTTGGTAATCTCTTCCAAGTCATCCTCCGTCAACTTGTAGTATTATTGCAACTATTATTTATGTCCATCTACACGCACTATGATGTAAATAAAATGGAGGTCCACATTGAACTTCATTAAAGGAGGAAACCTATGGAGGGTATTCGGGGTCATATGAGACTTGGATTGGATGGCTACCTTCAACTGGTTGTAATATGTATGGAATATGACATTTGACTGCCACTACTTATTCATGTCGTTTGAGTACCATAGTGTACTAAACTCTATGGCCAGAGTTTCAAAGGGCTTGATGTCTGGGAAGGTCACACCTTATGTCATCTCCCAGGTGATGAAAGTGATCAGGATCAATAGCCAACTAAAGAGAAATTCATACCCTTGATCTTGGGCTTCTCTGCATTTGAGTTCTAATTGGTTCACTAGGTACTTCACGTAATTCATCTGAATTCCTTCTATGCACTTCCCTGTGAGGTCAACTATGAACTCAGTGACTTGGGTGGGTCAATTCTTTCGGGCCAACAACGTTTGTATAATGTTCCTTTTCTTCTTGGGCTTGACGAAGTCAAGCTTCTATTACATATACTAGACTTTGTAATTGGGTAGTCTCATCCTCTAATTCTTCACTTTCTGATGAAGAAGGCAAAATAAGTACTGCGTGGCTCGAATAAATGGTTTGTTGTATGTGTTTGAGATCCTTATCTATTCTTTCATAAAGTGTTTCTTTCTTCGCTTCATGTCTCTGCAGGATATCCTATGAAGTATCTTCTATGACTACGATGATGAAATCTACATCGTCCACTATGAGCACGTTCTTCTATTGAGGATTATTGGCATGAGCCTTCTTTCTTGCTGACGGTTTCTCTGGGGAAACCTTCCTCTTCTACAATGTTTCTGTTGTAGTGAGAGGATCCTTTGGCAGTGTACCTTCTCCTTTCTCTTGCTTTTCTCCTTCTTTCCCTCCTTCCTCTTGGTTCACTTCACCACCTCTTTTTCCTATGGGTGAATAAGACCTACTCTCCTCTGAGGCGTTGTCCTTCTCATCGCTTTCTATGTTCTGCACTTCCTCCTTTTTCTTCTTTTTCTGTGCATTGCTATGTCCATCATACACAGTCTAGGTGACCAAGGGACTTTTGATGATGTCAGGGTTGGAGAGTTATTCATGTTCGACCGGTACAAGGCTCGGCGGAGCGTCTAGCGGGTTAAATAAGCAACTTCGCAATAGATTCCTCCAATGGGTAGCAATTTGCCAGTCAATACAAATCCATCCATTATAGTGCGGTCTCAATGATCCAATGATGATATTTCTATCAATAAATTCCTTTCTAGCCATTCCGGAGAATCTTTCTAATGATTCAGATGCCTCCAACGGTCATATAGCTTCGTCGTGTTGAAGTCCCATTCTGTGTGGTTCTTTTATTCTGGCGAGGTTCGATTTCTTCATACCTACCTCCTGCAGAGTTTTCTTTGGAACTTCCTATAGTTTTTCTAACTTTTATTTCTTCTTACTGATCTTTCTTGCCTTTATTCCTGTGATCTGAGTCTCTAGATTCCTCTTTCAATTTTTATTCTTATCTTCTCTTAGCATATTAACTTCACACTGTTGAGGGTCTTTCAAAGGGTTCAAAGGTAATACCTCTTTTCTTACTATTTCTGGGGTGGATGTACTTCTTTCCTGTATGGACAGGTTCTTTAAGCCTTCTTGTGTTCTTTCAACTTCGAAAATTAATTCTTTGGCACTTTGTTGCTTCAACTTATCCTATTGTTCTTGTATTAGTCACTCTAATTTTCCAGCCATGAAGTCCATTAATTCTTTCTTTTTTTGTTTTGTAGCCTCTTCCTCTTCTTTCCTTCTGATTTGATCCTTTTCAATATAGATCTTTCCTAACAAAAGTGGAAAAGGAGCATTGTTCTCAACAAACTTAATTACTTAAAATTCTTCTTCGGTCAATGGATCATGGGGAATCATAGGTACACCAGTAACTCTTCCACACAGGGTTATCATATTTCATTTAAACAATCCTATCATTCCCAATGAAGGAGCCATAACAGGCTTTCCCAAAATTTCCCAAGTGCTTTCTGGCATAATATTCACATGTGTTTCTTCATCTAGGACACAGTCTATGTTGAAGTCTCCTATTCTTGTTTCTATGTGTTGTTTTTCTTTCAAGATATCTGACAAACTAATGTCTATGTGATCATTCAATGTTTCTTTCAACTGTAATAACATAGTCTCTTATTATTTCTGGTTCTCTAACA
>ML873612.1:5864-19242 GCA_009831015.1 Picea engelmannii | reverse complement strand
GAAAAATAAATCCTAGGTGTGTGTGAAGTAACTCCAACAACCCCCCTGAACATCACTATGGTGAAAATAAATAATGGGTCCCAACAACGAGGCCATGTTAGGTACCCAAATACAAAAGATACACTGAAAATAAAGTGAGGAAAGAGGGGAAACCTCATGGGAAAAACCCTGCTCAAGGTACAATGTATGTAAAAAGAAGAACTATAGTTGTTAGGAAACTATGTCCTTCACTCCAAGACAACTTTGCAGAGAATGGAAATTCTTCTCGGTGAAGGTCTTGGTGAAGATGTATGTCATCTGTTCTGCTGAAGGACATAAATGTAGGTCGATGATCCCCTCGTGTACTAATTCCTGGATGTAGTGCATGTGGATCTCGATGTACTTTGTCTACTGCCTCTGAACTAGATCTCTGCATAACTTCAGAGTGCTCTGGTTGTCACACCAGATGACGATTGGTCGGTGAAACTGAATGTCCAACTCAGTGAGAAAATGTTGTAGCCACATAGCCTTAATAGTTATGTTAACTACCCCTCTGTACTCTACCTCGGCTGAAGATAGAGCAATGGCTGCTTGGTTCTTTCTCAACCAACAGATAGGCCCGAAACCAAGACTGAGTGAGTAACCAGATGTGGACTTGCGATCAATGTTATCGCCAACCTATTCAAAATCAGTAAACCCGATGAGATCTAATGTAGAGTCTGTTGCATAATGAATCCCAAAGGTAATGGTGCCTTGTATGTATCGAAGGATATGCTTTGCAACCTTCCAATGTAGCTCATGTGGTTCCTACATGAACCTAGAAATTGTGCCAACCGCATAGGAGAGGTCTGGTCTGAAGTTTGTGAGATACAAAAATCTCCCCACTAGTTGTTTGTATAGTGTGTTGTCAACCAGTGGATTATCCCCGCCATCCTCAAGTTTGACTTCTGATAGGAAAGGAGTCGGAGTAGACTTGCAATTTGTCATGTGAAATCTCTCAAGGATATCTCATGCATACTTGGCCTGAGACAGTTTGATGCTTGATGCATCCTGACTAATCTCGAGTCCAAGGAAGAAGTGTAGCGGACCCATGTCCGTCATCAAAAACCTGTCATGTAGAATCCTCTTGACTGCAACAATCGTTAAAGTCGAGCAACCGGTGATCAACAAATCATCAACATACAGACCTAAGAGTAGAAGTGAATCAGTCGTCCTAAAAATGTATACATTCAGGTCTAATTTACAACGTACAAAGTTCTATGACAACAGGTAGGAGTCCATCTTGGAATACCATGCCCTCGGAGCCTGCTTGAGGCCATAAAGAGAGTTCTTCAGTCGACAAACCAAAGATGAGTCCTGCATAAATCCCTAGGACTGCTCCATATAGACCTCAGAGAGATCACCATTAAGAAATTCATTCTTCACTTCCATCTGATGGACTTCCCATCCCTTAGTTATTGCAATGGAAAGCGCCAATAGTATGGAATACATCTTTGCTAATGGAGAGAAGGTCTCATCATAGTCAATACCATGCACCTATTGAAAGCCTTTGGCAACAAGCCTAGCTTTGTATCTGCTAATCTACCCATATGTTGTTCTCTTGGTCCTGTAGACCCATCTACATCTGACAAGTTTCCTTCCAGAAGGAAGGGGAATCAGATTCCAAGTCAGGTTTTCGAGGAGGGAGCTGTACTCCTCCTGCATGTCGGATTCTCAAAAGGGATTTCCAACAGCCTCTCCATAAGACTATGGATATGAATACTGAACCAAAAAAATATTCCTGGAGGGCAATGGTTCAGTGGCAGTGAGTGCAACAGGAGGGTCCTCAAAATCAGATCGAGTCCTCCTAGTATCGGCTGGATCACCAACGAGATCCCCTGCATCCTGAAGAGTAGTTTCTTCCCACTTGGACCTCTGCATTGGCTCTGCAACTGCATATGGATGCTCTGAATCTGCATCTAACTGTATTGACTATGAATCTGAATCATCTGAGTTCTCTGAATCATAAATCTCGTCTGAAGAAGAGTCTACATGTGCATGCTCATCATCTCGGACAGGTGGAAGAATGAAGATGTCTGCATGCAGTTGTTGAGGTACATGTGAGACACTTTCCTCGAATTGGACACTTCGCTCAATGATGATTCGATCCGAGGAAAGATCGATAAGTCTATATCTCTTCACACCATTGGGGTCTCCAACAAAAATACACTCAGTTCTCTGTGGATCAAGTGCCTTCCTCTTTTCAGAGGGAATTCAGGCCCATGCACGTGAACCGAAAATGTGAAAGTGGGTCACTTACGGTTTGAGGCCACTCCAAGCCTCATAGGGGGTCTTATCCTTGACATATCTATGGGGAGATCTGTTTTGGATGTATGTTTCACAATTAAGTGCTTCGGCCCATAGTCTTTGTGGTAGTGACTTTGCATGTAGCATGCAAAATTCCATCTCCTTTAGAAAATTGTTTTTCCGCTCATCAACTTCGTTTTGTTGCGGAGTATAGGGAACCTTTTATTGCAACTGAATCCCTGCCTCATTGAAAATATTATGGATCTCATGATTTACATATTCTCCCACGTTATCAATTCATAGGAATTTGATCTTCTTTCTAGACTGTGTCTCAACCATGACGTTGAAATCTTTGAGGTGTTGAAAGACCTCAGATTTTTGCCTGAGAAAGTAGATCCATGTAAAACCTGAGAAATCATCAACAAAAATGAGAAAAAAAACTCACTTTGTTGATACATGGATGTGGAAACGAACCCATAAGGTCATTGTGGATTATATCTAAAGGTGTATAAGCTCTCTGAGACTTTCCTTTGTCGAATTTCTCTTGAGGGTCTTTTCCGAGAACACATTCCTCACATACTCCCTTGGAGAAATAGATGCCTAATAGACTATCAACCAATATTTTGTTGCTAAGTTTTTGCATGTATCTGAAATTCAAATGTCTAAACTTTTTGTGCCATATCCTACTACTTTCATCAGCATGAGTAAGCAGTAAAGTAGAATCAAGTTCAATGAATTCATAAAATGTATACAATCTAGATTGATGATTTACCTCACCGGTAGAAACCATGGAATTGGTTTGCATGTCGTAGATGTCCACGACATTTGGTGTGAATATGAATTTCTTTCCAATGTCAGAATTCATCATCTGATACACGGAGAGAAGGTTGACAGAAAGTTTGAGAACGTGCAACACATTCTCGAAGCTTTCGTTGGTGAGTTCAATCCTTCCTTTGTCGATGACTTCGACAGAAGATTTGTCCCCCATCAGAATAGGAGGACCTTTGCATGCATCCAATGAAGAATATACTGGTTTTGAGGCATCCATGTGATGTGATTCTCCTGAATCTACAATCCAAGCATCGGGAAAGGAGTTGATGGCAATCAAGGCATGGCTAGAATTGTCTTTCTTAGGATTCTGATCTTCTAACTTCTTCTTCTTAACACCCTCAGGGATGCGATCTCTAAGGTTGTTTTTCTAAAGTATTTGAGTCATTAGATCTATTTGTTTTTGAATGCATGCGGATTCTGAATGGAATCCTTTGTGACAATATGTGCATTTCTCCCCTTTTCTTGCCTTTTCCCCTTTGGATACGCAGGCATCGGTGAAGGGTTTTGTGTACCCTTCCTTCTTCGGATGTGCATGAGCTTTAATTTTTTATTTATCTTTATATTTCTGATATTTGTGGCTGCCATATTGCACAGTGAGTGCATGCACCTTTGGGCCTTTTATTTTTCTCATGTTGATGAGTTTGGTTTGCTCTTGTGTTAGGGATTCAATAAAGTCCTCAAGAGAAGGCATCTTCCAGGTGGCTCCATAGGTGAATTTGATAGAATGGAATGTGGATATGAATATAGATAATTTAGGACCAAGTTTGGAGAGAATGGTGAAAACCATTTGTTTCTCCTACTTGGATTTATCAACCCCACAAGCTTTGAGTTGCGAGAGTAAATCCTTGAATTTTGTAAAGAAATCTTGGATATTTTCGAAGCTTTTTGGATCCAATGTGAGCAATTCCACCGCCAGTAAGTGTCCCCTCATCTCATCATGTTTTCCAAAGAGCCCTTCCAAGGTAGTCCAGGTTTCATTGGGAGTCTTACAGGAAGATATGTGAAAAAGGAGATTGGGAGAAATAAGACTGCAAATTGTTCTGAGTGCCTCATCCATGTGATTTAAATACTTGGATTTTTCTATGGTTGATGTAGGTTCTGTATATGTATTCAAGGTTAACCTATACAATCCTCTTGTTCAGAGATGTATGGCTATTTTCTCCTTCTATGCAAAGTAGTTGTAAGGTGTAAGAATGAATTCTTTTTGGAAATTCATCTTCTTGTTGTCTTCAATCTTTTGTACCTGCAAAACATTTTGGTGTAGCTTTTGCTTAGCAATCCATCGGCTCTGATACCATGTAAATGTGTTGAATATGCACATAATAGATCTAGCTATAAAATACTACACACATTTGCAGAGAGAAATTGAGAAAGAAGAAGGAGAGAAAGAATGGAAAAATTCTCATTAAATGTTATGAATAATGAATAATTTGCACATTATATACTCTGTATAACTCAATGAATTCACACTGGAGGAGAACCAATGCTCCATAGTGGTGGTCTAGAGTGATCTAGACACACACTAGCAGTTCTGGGAATGAACTGCCACCTAGTCTAGTCTCTCAGGCAGTAACGGGAGTGAACTACCACCTAGTTGAGTTAACTAGTCAACTAGTCTTCAGTTAACTGACTAAACATAGAATAGTGAGGAGTAGATCAAGGAATCAAGGGTAATGCACCAGTATGGTGATGATCCCAATGTTTCATGGTGACAAAACCAATGTGACATTTAAACTAAACTCAACTAGTCAAACTGAAGTGTCAACTAAAAGGGAATATTCTTCATGTGGAATATTCTCCTCTAGAATATAGGAGTCTAGATAATGACTAATTATGACTAATAAACAAGGAAACACATTAGGAAAAAAAATCATAGGTGTGTGTTAAGTAACTCCAACACACTTGACTTACAAGGAATATCTTCCCACTCTTCACTCCACTTAGACATGACCTCTAGGGGCTTCACTTCCATTTCTCTCCATCTCCATCTCAATCCCCCTAGGGTCACCAGGATCACCTCCCAAGAGTGACCTAGTCACCCTTGAATTATGGGACCTACATCGAGGTGACATTGAGTGTAGGATTCCCAAGTTGCAGCACTTGCTTTGTGGTTGGGTCAGAATTTTCCCAACCTACAACTTGCACTATAACAGACCCTAAGAAATAAATCTTGATTGTATCTAACATGCGACACTTGATAATGTTATGGAAACTAATACAAAGGAAAACCACCAACAGACCATCCAACTCTATCAGGTCACTAAATCGGGGCAATTTCTTCATCAGTGCAAGTGGATCACCAAGAGTCAGATTGAATGGAAGTTTCCCCATCTAATGGAAGAAATTGACACAATGGAGACCATTGCTTCTTGGGGGGAGGAATGATCCAGGTGGACATTGGTGGCCACCCACCTATTCCACTGGATCAAAGAAAATTTTTATATTTTAGCAGTTTTTCTGCACTTTTTGGGGTCTTGAAATTCTGGGGCTATTTTGAGGCCTTAAACTACGTTTTCTAGGCATGACAACACCTAGACAATAACCAATGACATAGTCTCAGCCAAACGGAAGGTGTACTCCTCATCTATACCTTTATAGTGAGGTATCGAGTGCCCCAAATGCAATTCGTATGAAAAATTTACACACTTGAAAAGTTGATGTATCAACTAACCCCACCGGGGCCCACAAACCTTTTGGTGTTTCATCTCCCAGGTTAGGGTTTTGGATGTTTAGGGTTTTCTCAATTATGATTTATGTTAAAAAAGCCTTTGGAGCCTCATTGTGATCAACTTCTTGCGAATGAGTGTAGCCAACACATCTCTTCTTAGAGATAAGCTACCACCATTCTAAATAGCTTGTGTGCTTTCGTATTTTACAATATTTTTTATTTTCAAACAATCATTAATAGAATCTGAGTTTCATTGTATTATTGTATTTCGTGCCATATCTCTAAGTATTTCGTTGCCATACATCTGTTATATTTCTTCCTTCATATCGTTCTCAAAATAATATGGATCATTAAAGAGCTCAATGTAAGCCACAAAAAGATTGAAAAGTTTGTTAGGAAATGGTTTGGTAGAGCCAACAGACTCTGCGCAAGGAATCAAAGGGCTCCTATTTAAAATTCGAAGTCTCCAATCTACAAATTCTGGTCCGGAGGTGATGGCCTAGGTAGCTACTTAGTGGATGTGAGAAAAAGGTTCTACAATTTTGAAAGACAACATTTTTGCAAAGGTCGTGGTTTTCTTTGCATGAGGACATGCAATCTCTCAAGGGTGGGAGATATGTGGAGTCCATGTTTTGACACTTTAGGGACTACATGAGGACCCCATTTTTGACCATTTTTCCCATAATACCTCATCTAATTTCCCTATATAAACTTATTTCCATGTGCTTTTGTCCAGAAAGAATATTCCAAGCATAAAGGTAATAACTTGTGCCCATAGTCATATTTTATTCATTTATTTTGAGTAAATTGAATGTTAAATTTTCATGGTCTATGAAGTTATAGGATTGAACCTTCTTGCAACAACCATAGTCTTGTAGTGGCCTCGTTGATTCAACTACTAATGGACCTCGTGGACTAAAATGGGAATGAGTATTTGGTAAGAATATGCAATGAGATGGTATTTTGTGTCTAGCTTATACCAAATCGTATGATTAACTACTAGTCCAAGAATAGATCTGGTCAAAGAAACTATGTAATAGGCGATATTCTTGGAATCAATTTCATGCCTTCGGTCATGAAACCACTTGATACAATATACCATCTTTTTTCTATCATTATTGTAATGTAACTTCTTATTCAAATATAGTCAAGACAATTTTTATATCATAATCTCGAACAAGATCCTTGTAACTAGTTTTGCAGCGCATATTATAGGGTTGTAAATGTAATATTATAAGTATGGACATAACATAGACAAAAGGGGTGCATTGAATAATAAGGAGTAGGAGCTCAAATATTGGATGTATCTTTCATTGAATTAATTAAAGGCATGTTTCTTATGTTTTGCTAGCTATTGTGATTTTGAGCTTCAAGTAGGTGTACATGCGTGTTTTTGAGAGAAAGAAGGGCCCCTTTCATCTCAGAAACACTACCCTTTTCATGCGTGGTTATGAATTGATATGTGTGTTATTTTATGTTCATATGTGTGATGAATCACGATTAGTTGTTTTGATAATACTATTTATTTTTCATACATCGAATTCTTGCAGTGTGGTTTCTATAGTCTGATTTTTGCAACATTAAAACAATTCTTGCAGCATCCGTAATTTGAGATTCTTGCATCGTTTGTAGCTTATGGTTCTTGTATTGCTTGAAGCTTTGATTTTTGTGGCATCTGTTCAAGTGATTTTATTTTCAGTGATATACTTGAATTAGTGGGATTAATTAAAGAGGTTTTATTTTCATTCATTATTGAGCCAATATCAACTAATAAAGAGACTTGCAAAGTATTGTTATCTACATAAGTTAAACTGGGGTTCTACTTATTAGTCAAACACTAGATAGTATTGTTCTTAGGTATTTGTGACCAGAGATTGTTTCGTTGCTCTGATATTTAATTTGTAAGGATGCATTTATGAGTAATGATTAGATCTGTTAAAATTGGGAATTTCAGAGTATTGTCAGTCATACCCTAATTACATATGATTGGCCTGCATTTTCTACCTTAGGATCTCACAATGGGTCTAACGAACCTTGAATGACATCTCATATTCAGCGGTATTGCTTTTTGTTCATGTGTTTCTTTTAATGGTTGTGTGTTGATTGGTGAGATTGAGCACTTCAAGGTTTATCTCTGTATATATTTTTCCTTGCACCACATAAGCTTACAAAATCGGATTAACAATAGAATTTATCAGAATTATGAATGTATAATTTTACTAACATAGGTGATACGACAACTCAAAAAATATTAAGAGAAATCCATGGATCAATAGATTCAAACATTCATATCAATGGTCAATTTGCAGCGAAATCCATTGCCTTTATGATTTTGAGAACAGGGTGTTATTGGCCTTACAGTTTTAGAGATTCTTTTAAATTCACAAGGGCTTGTGACAAATGCCAAAAAATTGCTAGTAAAGAACAATTTTTTGCCATGCCCCTGCAACCTATTCTTCCTGACTTTCCATTTTCTAAATGGGGTTTAAATTCCATTGGCCCTATCAATCCTCCATCTTCTGCTAGGTATATTTTTATACTTACAACAACAGATTAATTTACTAAGTGGACTGAAGTTGTACCACTTAAGCGTGCACAAGATGAGCAGGTCATTTCTTTCCTATAATCTAATATATTTTCTCGTTTTGGTCTTCCTATGAAAATCATTTCAGATAATGGACCAACTTTCATTTCTGCAAAATTCACTCAATTTCTTAGTAAATGTGTCATAAAATATTTTACTTATTCTACCTATTATCCACAAGGAAATGGGAAAGATGAGTCCACTAATAAAAACTTGGTCAAAATTTTAAGGAAAATTATAGATGATAAACCTCGCCAGTGGCACACACTACTCATATATGCACTTTGGGAAGAATGGACCACTACGAATTCTAGCACTGGTCATACCCCATTCTAACTTTTATATGGTCGGGAAGTTGTTATGCCTATAGAACTTGAACTTATCTCTCTTCGATTAGCATTACAGACTGAATAATTGAATATGAAAAACATTTATCAAATAATAAATGCTTTGCTTGCCTTGGAAGAACAAAGAAACCATGCTTCGGACAATATGAGGAAAAGACAACAAATTGTTAAAAAATAATTCAATAAGAAAGCCAAATATGTTATTTTTAAGGTTGATTAAAAAGTGTTTCTTTGGGATTCTACACACGTTGACAAAGGGAAACATTCCAAATTTTAGAAGATTTTGTTGGGTCCTTACAAAATTGCCTCTATCATAGGTAACAATTCATACTTATTAAAAGACATGGAAGAGCGATTGTTTTCATATACTTCAAATGATTCACATTTGAAGCATTATGTTGGACCAGAAAGACTTGATTGATCATATTTCTAATGCTTTATGTATATATTTCTTTTTCAGTTGTGTTTATTTTTTTTTCTGTCGGTACAATGGATTTTCATTTTGAATTTTATCAATTCTGAACTTTCGTTTTCTTTGTCATTATTTTTTAGTTAAGCTGGATCACTTAAGCCACTTATTTTGTCATGTCGACTGCAAATTTTTTTATCTTCTTTAAAATTGATAAGAAAATAAAAGAAAATTGATCTTCTTTTGGGTCCATAATGCTACTTGTGTAATAGTTTCCTATGTTGAATTTTAGATGATATGATATTTTTATTATAATGATGAATGTGCCATATATATAGAACATATGGTGACCATCCATGAAAGGATGCATCCCTTGGATAATAAATAACTACTTATTTATTATATATATTTAATATACCTTATATTATAAATATAATAATTATATTATTAATTATTAATCTAGGAGAATGTCTTCCCGATGATGCCCAAACATCAACACTCCCTCTCAGCGAGGGAGACATTTTACATCATGCCAAACTTGTCTATGAGGTATACAAACTTCTCCCTAGACTCATAAAACATGTCTATCAGTCCTTGGAGATGTCTCTCTCCCACCTGAACTAAGGAGAAACCCCCTCTGCGACTCTCCCTTTGAGCCAACTGACTCTCTCTAAGATATTCTCCTATTGTTCAATGGTCTTCCTAGAATTATGGAATCTTCTTCTCTTCTAAGAAATATTGTCTAGAGGAAATTTCCTCCCGCGGCTACCAAAACATCAACACTCCCTCTTAGCTAGGGAGGTATCTTTCCACGATGTCTTTCATCTAGTATTCCAGTGACTACTCTACAATAAACTAGTAGAACACAACTACTACCATGTCATCAATAGCTCAAATCATCCGTCGCAGTCTTTGTGATCAAGCAACACACAACTTCTCCCAAGTGATATGGTAGTCTCCATAGCAATCAACTAGTAGCACACAACTACTACAATTCCACCAATAGAACATGATTGTGCCAAACCATAGTAGTACACAACTATTGTCCGATGATACACAATCACTGCTAGTGCTACTCAACCACTGCTAGTAGCACACATATATCGTCCAGTGACACACAGTCATTTCCAGTGGTACACAACCACCGTAATAGAACATAACTATTGCCCAGAGACACATA
This sequence comes from Picea engelmannii, assembly GCA_009831015.1. Lineage (NCBI taxonomy): Eukaryota > Viridiplantae > Streptophyta > Pinopsida > Pinales > Pinaceae > Picea > Picea engelmannii. Next base: position 8,958 of record ML873612.1, on the reverse strand, counting down.
GTCATTGCCAGTGGTACACAACCACCGTAATAGAACACAACTATTGCCTAGAGACACACAGTCTCCGCTAGTGGTACACAACCACCGTAGTAGCACACAGCTACTATCCAGAGACACAGTGTCTGCTAGTGGTACACAACCACCGTAGTAGCACACAACTACTGTCCAGAGACACACAATATCCATCAGTGGTACACAACCACCATAGTAGCACACAACTATTGTCCAAAGACACGCAGTCTTCGCCATAGTCTTACGAATATGCTTGTGATGTTTTCTCCTCTCCCAAGATCCGACAGTGCATTACCCCCTCAGTCACCACACATGAATGATCTAGGGAACCCTTGGCGATAGGGGTTAGCCGACTTGAGGAGAAAAAACACACCTACCTCTCAATAAGGGTGTACATTCTGGATCATGCCAAGCTTGTCTCTGAAGTTATCATACTTCACTCTAGACATAGGCTTGGTGAGAATGCCAGTGTTGGACCTCTTTCTCTAATCAGGTCACCATATGCGCCATAGAGAAAATTCCAGTCATGTACCAACCTCCCTAATCAGGTCACCATTCACGCCATATGGGGAAGACCATTCATATTGATCATGTCACCATTTGTGCCACAGGAGAATGTCAGTCATGAACCATTTTCTGCAAAAAATGTCAGTCCATGATACATCAATAATATTTCCAACCTAGACCATTCTCCATAGGGAGAAATTCATTTCAGCAACACACTAACTATCCACAATGCAAGAATATCAACACTCCCTCTCAACTAAGGGAGTAATCTCCACAAGCCCCAGATTGTCCCTGAAGTATACAAACTTCCCTTTGGAAAAGGGCTTCATTAGAATATTTTCTATTTTCTCATTGGTGAATATGTACTAGAGATTCACTTCTCCACAACTCATCATATTCCACTATCTGTTTTTGGGAGAACCTTCTTGCCACGAACCTCACTTTTTACTTTTCGATGCTAACATTTGTTGTATGCTTGATCTTGTAGATCCACTTGGAAGTTACCACTGACTTCCCCTCAAGTATATGAGAACTGTATACTCCATTGGTGGCTAGCACTCTTGGAAATAACTAATTTTATCTCAACACCATAATCGTGCCTCCTCACTGACCTCTCTTGACAGTCTTTCCACTTTCCAAAGTACAGAACATCATGGTATCCACCACATCAACACATTGACACAAGCTTCATGTGATCTCGACTACAGAGGGTTTTCCACTGCTTCTCATGTCCATCTCAATCACTCCACACCAAATACTCACATTGATCTAGAACACCAACAACACCCATGCCATGGATTAGCACTTATGCTTAAATTCAAATAGTTGTGTAGTATTTTCCTCCATTCGTCTCCATATGGAAACCTTCATCACCCACAAGCATTTATACAACCACGAAACTTGTAAAATTTGATCCTAGAAATTTCATAGAGTTGGGAGAGAAATATTTATTTTTTGCTATAAAAAATAGACCCAACTAATGAATCTCAAAAATATATCAGTGAGATCAAGAATTTCTCGGCCTCACAAGAGAATATATTTAACACAATGTTTTCTACATCAATATTTCCACATATGTACTTCCACGATTATTTTTGTGTAAGATCTAGATCCGCGGCAAGAGAGAACCTTCTAAATAATATTGAAGTTGTTGTAGGGGAGATAGTAATCAATAGAGTCCATTCCTAACAAGGGAGGAGAAGGATTAGATTTCCACATTGAAAGTGCCCTCTAAATATCACCAATGGTTGGTCGATGATTCAAATCCTCATCGACGCAGGTCCTCACCATCTCAACCCTGGAAAAATCCATATCCAACAGATAAGAATTCATCACATCCGGATCCATGAAACCCTAAAGCTTCTCCTCGGGATTTGAACCATCGACCAAAGCTCCAATTGTATTCCACAACGTAACTTCCTTGTGTGTGTCTCTATGCTCGGTCAAAGTTGCAGGTTTTCCAGAGAGAGGCTCTAGTATGACGACCTCGAATGAGAAGAAGTCGAGCTTCGAAGTGATGAGGCCATAGGAAACATACTCCGGCGCCATGTGTCCCTTTGTGCCCACCACATGTCTCGTCACCACAAAGCCTTTGCCTACAAATTTTGTAATATCGAAATTGTCAATCTTGGCTTGGAGATTTCCATCGAGCAGAATGTTGTTTCTCTTGATGTCTCTGTGCATGTAGGTGGTGTTGTCGCCCTTATGCACACTTGCAGACGTGAGCTAAGTCCCGCTCACTTAGTGTGCCCTCGGAGACACAATGTCTAAGTTCTTGCCCACACTATCACCTTGACAAGAACTTATTCCGTCTAGGCTTACTCCTAGGGAAGCCAAGGGGGGTTGTCCCTAGTTACTAAGTTAATTTTAATTACAATTTTCTAGGAGTCAGTTTCAATTGATTATAGGATAAGGGGAAACCTAGCCTAAGATGACAAGCAACAATGCAAGTGCAAGTCTACTTCTAAATGTGAGGCAGCCCTTTCCCTAGGTCAACTAAATACTAGTGCCTAATGTTGGGCTATGGGGTCAACTAAGTTTTGGGGTTGTTCGTTACACAAAGTTTACAATTAAATCAAATCAAACTACCCAAACCCCAAAATTAGAATCATACAAATGATAATACAATATTACAAGGTTTACAAGAGTTACAAGATATACAAAAGATATTAACAAGTCACACCCTAGGGCCAAGCATGCCCCAAGTGGCACTTACTCCACTTGGACTGCCTTCACTGGCTTCTAACCATAAAAAACACTCAAGAATCAAACAAGTGATGCCTCCCCAAGTGGGATACTCAATCACTTATTGATCCACACCACAACAATGATTGATTAAACAGATATTCAATGAAACATAAACCAATACATCACATCACCATGAAAGGTAAAGCAGTTAGTTGCAAGTAAAAGATGTAACACTAAGATGGTCACAATATGTGTTGGCCTATCAATACATCTACTTCCCAAACATACACAAGTGTGATCTATGCAACTAGTGTTCTTCTTAAATATTTTAGATTTCCCACCCCCTAACTATGTGTGTGTCTCAACTTCTTCTTCTACCAAATAACTG
>ML873610.1:0-11472 GCA_009831015.1 Picea engelmannii | reverse complement strand
CAAACAAATTCAATATTCATTAACAAACACGGAGTTTCATCAATCCCTTTATACAAATCACAGAAATTATCCTCTGGCCTTTGATCTCGTCGACTGCTTCTTCACATCCCATGGAGGATAGAAGTGATTATTGAACAAAAAAAAGATTCATAACAGAAATGAAACACACTGAACAGGAATATCAACAAGACTTGACATACAATGGCGAGTAATCAAGAATAAGGATGTCCTCAATAGATGCCATGAACTTTTCGGCATAGGATTTATGGAGAGGATGAGAAATGTAGGCACCCAGTCCTTCTGGCCCATAAAATGTTATGACAAATATATGAGTGAAGCCCTTCTGTCTTTTCACCTGTCCGAAATCGGTGCCCCTGATATCACAAATARAAAAATTTGCAACAGTTACATCCAAACCATTTCATTGAAAATARAAASAAAACTGGGATRGAAAAATATAAGTTYACCATTCGAAAGATTTAACGAAATCAAGGTGAGAGCAAAGCTCTTCGAGTCCCTGAATGAGTTGTTGAAGCTGTTGGGTAGGGAGATCTGATTTGAACTTAGCCAACACAGTGTGCTTGAAATCAATAAWTGCAGTCGTTCTGGWAGATTCCTCCTCACTATTAGCCATAGCAGATGGACCTGCAATGCCAGACAATTCCAATTCCAATACCAATACAATTCTACTGATAATAATCTTGATAACCTGCAACGTCAGCCTCCCTTCTTTTAAGTTCTGATGAAAAATCAGTACAGCTAGATTGTCTAGACGGTCCCACGCACGTCCAATTAGTTATTACTTCGACCACAAATTTTGGGGAAGCCTTGATCACAAGACAGAACGGATAGATTTACTCTTTCGGTGTAAGTTTGATAATGTGTAGTGACAAAACATGCGGTGTTTTTTTTTTAATTAATTATACCTTAATTTTCAATCGGTAGTAAAGATAGTCATCTTTTCTGGTTATTTTACGAATGTAGGTTTACTTATTACAGTTATTTGGAAAAAAATATAACACCTATAAATTTTCAAGTTATATTTTTTCAATTATTTTTGTCTAAATTTTAATTAAAAATTTAGAAGAATTGTAAAATAGAATATATAAATTGTTGATATCAAGTGATGGCTAGTTTTCTTTATGCTATAAACAGGGTTATTAATATGTTTCTTTACTTTTTAGAAAGATGTTGTTTAGGACATCAGCGAACAAGGACATTAATGAGCCAATTTCCCTTGTAGTCATCGCTAAGACTATCTTTAGTGGGGTCATATGTTTTATAATAACATTTAACTTTAGGTCTATACATGGAAAAATCTTGTTAAGATATAAAGTAAAAATAAATTTAGTATGTAAAAATTTCAAGAATATTATTTAATCATCCACTCATGTTGATGGATTAAGATAGAATTTTGTTGATCCTTGGAATTTTTGTTCACTTTTTATCAAATTTATAGCTGGAAAGTGGATCCATTTTCTCTAAGTCATGTTATTTAATAATGTGGAAAAAAATATAACACCTAAAAATAAGTGAGTAATTAAGATTTAGATTTTTTCTAGTTATATTTTTCAATTATTTTTTCCTAAATTTTAGTTAAAAATTAGAAGAATTGCAAAATAGAAGATATCAATAGTTGAGATAGGAGAATCCAAGTGCAATACAGGTTGTTAAGGGTGCTAAATCCATTTATGCATTCAAAAGTGAGATTTGTCCAATGAAAAATTGCAATTTGACCAAAAATTATATCTCCATATTCAAGTGATGGCTAGTTTCCCTCATGCTAAAAGTCTATAGATATTGGGTCATTAACATGTTTCCTTACTTTTGAGGAAGATGTTGTTTAGGTTTTGTTCCAAGAACAAAACACATTTTTAGCATAGATAATTTCAGCCAACAAGGACATCAATGAGCCAATTTCCCTGGTGGTCATCACTAAGGCTACCTTTAGTGGGGTCATGTGTTTTATAATAACATTTAGCCTTAAATCCATACATGAAATGTCTTTCTAAGATATAAAGTAAAAATAAACTTAACATGTAAAAATTTCAAAAATATTGTTTAATCATCGGCTCATCTTAAACTATGGTAAAATTTTGTTGATCCTTGAATTTTTGTTCACTTTTTATGAAATATATAGTTGGAAAATAAATCCATTTGTTATAAATCATTTAAAAATTAAAATTTTCATTTATTTAAAATTTAACAAATACTATCGAAATGATTCAACCCTTCACAAATGTAAAACTAAAATGTCAAATGCCTTTTGTGTAAAAAACGAATATAATATTTAAATCAAATTTTGATATTTAAGATGTTAAAAAAAACTTTTTTTATATCACAATTTTAGGATAACTAATACATTAAGCTTGCCCTCCCACATGTTTCCACTTGCACATAACGGTTCCATTCATTATTTATATTTATATAAGGCTTAAATACATGACAATGTGATCAGGGTTTGGGACTCCACAAATTTCAAGCTGCACATGGTTTGGAAATTGGGACTTCACAAATTTCAGTCTGCCCATGTGCAAGTCGGTGAAGCTGTTGTTTGCTTCTTTAAATCCATTAATAGTCTCCAACACAAGGACGCATATGTCGCTTTTCACACAGGGAAGACATCACCAGTAGACAACTACTTCTAGTGGGTTAGTTATGGTTTATCTTTCACATAGAGGCAAAGTTCCATAACAATGTCTCAATTCATCCGTACTGAGAAGGATGGATTTTAATATGGCGGTCTTAGTTATGGTTTATCTTTCACATAGAGGCAAAGTTCCATAACAATGTCTCAATTCATCTGTACTGAGAAGGATGGATTTTAATATGGTGGTCTTGGTTATCCAATTCGAAGCTTTCAAATACATAGGAGTTATTTTTTATTGATGTATGTCACAGATAATCAAGATGTATGTCTGCTTTCAAGATGTATGTCACAGATAATCAAACTCAATGGGAGAAGTACCTAGCTTTGGTAGAGTTTGCCTACAATAACAGTTTTTATAGCTCCATCGGAATGCCACCCTATGAAGATTTGTATGGAAGGCCATGCAAAATGCCATTGAGTTGGGATAGACTAGAAGACCGAGTAACAGTTGGGCCAGAATTGATTCAAGAGATGGAGGAAAAGGTGATTCAGAGTAGGCAGAGACTAAAGGAAGCACAGGATAGGCAGAAAAGTTATGCGGATGCACACAGGACCAACCGATGTTATGAAGTGGGAGACCGGGTTTTCATTCGTATTAGGCCTAATAAGAGTACCATACGGTTCGGGAAGGGGACAAAGTTGTCACCTCGATTTATAGGACCGTTCAGAATCCAAGAGAAAATTAGACCCATTGCCTATCGTCTCGTACTGCCACCCCACTTGCATAAAACTCATAATGTATTTCATGTATCTATTTTACGTCATTATGTTGTTGATGAATCACATAAACTAAATTGGAAGTAATTGCAGGTATCGGACATGGGAACTCTCACGGTAGAACCATTACGCATATTGGACCATAGAGTTTGACAGCTCATGAACCATCTGGTAGACCAAGTTAAGGTCCATTGGGACAAGTATAGTCCAGGATCTGCTACTTGGGAAGACGCTGAGACACTACGAAGAGACTATCCCTCACTTTTTTTACCACCTCGAGAATATGTTGTAGATAAATTTTAAATTCTGCTGAATATTATATGCTTATATGAAGCTAAGTGAATTATTTGTACGCACTAAAAGAAATTCTATGTTTGAAATTGAAATTCTATGTTTTTAAATTTTATGTGTAGTTGTATGAATTTTATTAGGCTTTTTTATTTCTAGTCCCTACAAATCGATTCTTGGTGATGTTAATGAAAAGTGGAATTTCACTCAATGATGCAGAGGATACTATTGGTTGGTCTTGGAATCAATATAAGGGCATGATGACTGTAAAGAATGCATATGATGCATTAATAGCACAACATGTGAAGGTGGATAATGTATGGTGGCACAAAGCATTGTGGAAATTATAGGTACCTCTAAAAATTATTCATTTTTTTGGTTGTGTCTATAGGATCGTGTCCTTACTGGTGAAAACTACAGACTCAGGGGTAGAGTTGGTTCGTCAGCTTTCACTCTTTGTTTAAAAGCGAAGAGACAACAATGCATTTGTTTGTACAATGCGAAGTTTCACAGTCTATATGGAAGGAGGTATGTGTTGATATTTTGGTAGCTACAAGATGTATCAACCTTCATGGATAAACCTTTGACTAGAATAGAATATTCTGGAAACAAGAGAAAACCTAAACAGATGTGTGAAAACCCTGGAAGACAAGTCGGCTCAACATAAAAGTAATATTCAAGTATTATATGTAGAAAATGATAGGTCAACCTTGCTTGAAGATACACTAGTTCACCTGGCCAGATTATTATAAATAGAATGCACTTGAGCTCATTTGGTAACACACTCACACTCAAGAAAGTGGTGCGCAAGTCTAGAGGAAGAGTGTAGCTACAATGACTGCAGCTGGGTACTAGTATTGGTCTGTGGTTTCAAAGTTTTTTCTTGGTGCGCTACCTTAGGAGAAAGGAACACTCTCTCTCTCTTGGTTATCTATTGGTTCTAGTGAGGCTTCCCGAACTCATTATTTATATCAAAGGTTAAGGTGCTTGAGGTTGGATTTGTGCCTATGGTTGGGAGACAATGTTGTAGCTTTGTCTATGGTTAAACGAGAAAAATATTCTAACAGTTTGTGCACAATTAATTTTAACTGGCTCTTGTAATCTCCCATATCTGAATGAAAATTTCTTGTCTTGGTTCTTGTCTTTCCAAAGGAACATGGTAGTCCCACTCCATGTTCTTCGGGGTATCTGGAGATACATAAACAAGATATTGTTTGAGGATATTCATAGTGTTAGCACCAATTCTTGCAAGCAGGGTGTTTTTTCCCGATTTCAGACACTTGATGCAGAATGAGAAGAAATGGGTGGTGTGAAAACCCATCAAATGCGTTCTAGTCCAAGGCCACAGCCTAAGCGCCGAGTGCAGCCCATAGGAGAAGTCCATTTTGGGTTTAAAAATCAAGCGAGAAAGCAGTCTGATTTCAACGGTAAGGATCAATTGGCAAAGCAGATCGACGGTCGACGGGGATCCTTGTTAACAGAGTTGCATCAGGATTAACGCAATGGATAGTGCCTATATTACAAATCTGGGTCGTCCGATCCAGTTGGGACAGGTGGCAGCCAGTTGGCATTTCGGGGATCGACGTTTCGGGAGACAAGGGACCTCCCATTCACTACAGCTGAAATTGTCGATCAACAAAATGCCGAAGGCACCTTTGGAGCTGAGCCCATAGTCCTAGTGCCAGGTCACGTCAAGTGAGCCTGGGAATGAAGGCAGCCCCCTTTTAAATAACAAATGTTATCTCAGCCGTTCATCTGAAGGACACGAGGCGCACATCCGTGCTTTCGTAGTTTAGTCGATCGGGATTTCGAGGAAGAAGCACATCGTGAATTCCCGGTGCAAGAAATCCCGAAAGGATCAGGACCATTGATCAGGAGGACATGCGGCGCATGATTTGAGCCACGGGTGGGGCCCTTCGTAATTTTCATAGTGTCAACGTCGAAGACGTAATCTTAGCCATCCATCCAAGAGGATGTGTGGTGTGCGATCATGTCATGTCGTCATTCGGGAGTTCGAGGGGTAATCGCTCCTCCTCATTTCAGATCTCGAAGCCCCGAACCCCGAAGTGCCGAAAGCGCCTTTGAGGATAAGCATAGGGTCACGACCCATGGGCACTTGGGAAATAAAAAGAGCTATGCAAGAGGGGCCAAAGGCATCGAGTTTAGTCACAAAAGGGGTCATCGCGATCTTTAGGTGCCATCTGATTCGACCTCAATCCTGGTTCTCGCTTGGAGTAAATGAAGTTGAGAGGGGGTGGTTGAAACCTCTCCTCACTCATTAAGTGTAAGGTATGGAGGATTTAGCAAGCTCCCTGCCTGAGAGGGTCCTGTGTACCGATATTTTCCAAAGAAGCCATGCCGAGTCCTCGACTAGCCAGAGAGGTCTGAACACGCTAACTCGACACTTAATGGCTTAGCTACTCCCCTTGCAGGAGCCATGTGCAGTTAAGGTGGCGTCTGATGAATAATATCCGTCCGAGTTTGACTGAAGGGACACCATGCCTTGGATAACTGAGCATGCCTTTGTTAGGTGATTTTCTCTGAGTATATAGACTCAGTCTTTGTATTTTGTAATCATCGATGGTTGAGCTAGGCTCCCGACTGTAAAGTTTTGATGAAGCGTTGGTCGCTCTAGTTATGTATTGGCATTTGAGACTTCTTGCTTTATGGATGTCAACCTCTTTCCATCCCTTTGTTTACACTGTGTTAGAATAGCTCGGAATTGGAGGATCCGGTCGAGTTGCGTTGTTATAGGATGATGTAGGTTGGATCAATGTAATAGTCACATGGTTTCTAATCAGTTCTTGTGTTTTCTCAACACTGAATGGCTCGAAATTGGAGGATCCAGTTGAGCCACCTTTCAGTTTCTTGAAACTCGGGGTCAAGAGGATCTTGTCTTCTAAGATTTTCCTCCTCAAGTTGTCGAAGGCCTAATGCCTGAGGCAGCCTTGCTCACTTATCTCATTAAGTCTTCCATCTATCCATCTTATACTCAACTTACTGACGAAAGTTGGATCAAGACCTCCCTTGTTTTTCACATACCAAGCCTGGTTTTCTGAGTTAGAGTGATATCTTCTTGAGCCTCTATCCATTCGATCACCCCATTAAACAAATCGTGACATAAAACTGATGGGTGTCGGGCTCTGCTCCTGCAAGAAATCTAGGAGTGACTTTTGTCGCCAACATTTATGGCGCTGTTGCTGGGGAGATGAAGCTGGGCGGCTCCAAGGCATAGAGGAAATGCCACTCCATGTACTTGTTGACAGGGTCATAGAATGAGTGGCGAATTCCAGAAAATGGGCGAAAGACAACCTCCTCTACTACACAGTTGTTCACATGTGGCTGAATATCTCCAATAAGCACAGGTTGTTGGATGACTGACATAGGCTCACTGCTCTCAGGCGTTGGCTGCTCACTGACTGGTTCTGGAGAGGAAATATTCTGCTCCTCTCGTTGTTTCTCCTCTTCTGGTTGGCTCTCCCCTAGGTCAGATTCATATTCATCATAAATAGGGACAATGGGATGGCTCTGCTTGCTGTCATGTCGGTCAGCGTCTTCATAGTGATCAAATGTAGGATAAGCTTGCTGCTCATCATCACTATAATACTCATCAAAAAGGGGTTGACCTTGATTTCTATGTTCCTCCTCCAGAATAGTGATCCCGTAAAAAATATCTATTTCAGGGACAGTGGTATCTGCTGCTCCTGGCTATTCATACATAATTTTTTTCTCTTTAATCCCAGGTAAAAATATATCGTGAGAAACCCCTTGAAGGAAAAGAGAAAAATCCTCCTCCACAACCATCTCTTCTTTAAAAATGGGGAGGTCTTCGTCATCATAAGCAGGGCAGCTAGGAACATCTGCTTCAACTCGATACCCAGGTGAGCCATCTACTATAGACCACATTTGCTCTATAAACTCGCAATTTCTACAAGAGGCATGTTGATCGTTATGAACATCTAAAAGAACAAAGGCATCTGATATGATGTCAGATGATTCCGTTCTAGGGCTAACACAATTAATATCATTCAACACCTCTATATTTTCCTGGAAAATGCTTTCCTCCACAGTAAAAGATTCATCATGGACATGGTCTTCAGGGCTAGTAGAGGCTTCATGAAGTAAAGAAAACTCCTCACAACAGTATTCATACAAACAATGAGCTAGAAAATAATCTTTACAAAATGAATTGAAAGTTGTATGAAAACCTGTTAAAGAGAGCCTGCCTGCAGCGGGAAGAGACGGAGACCATTCAAGAGCATCTCCCTTCAATGAATACCTGAAGAGCTTAATCTGGACATCTTCATGCATGATATTAAGTCGATGAATAACCTCATGAAAGTCCAGTAAATTCTCAGCTGGTACCTCCAAAATTGTTGCGTGAAATTCAGGGAGGAAATTTTCCCATTGGTCTCTATCAGGAAGTGCATTAGGAAAACCAACTATCTGAGAAAGGTCACAAAAAACAAACCTTTGAGCTAATATTTTGTCCATATGAAACCAGTGGAGTCACCAATTGATCCTCGAATCATGGAGTCTCCAGGTGAAAGATTCGTAGCTTTGAATATGCCTGGTCCTTGTTCACCATCAAAGGCCAGATATTACATTGTTGTTACCCTAGGAAACTCCGCAGGCTGAGAAAGCAACCGTTGAAACCTTCTCGAGAAAGCTCCTCTGGGTCAGCTTTCAGGTGTGCCAACAGTAGCCACAGTTGAAACAATGAAGTGGAAACAATGGAGTCGCCACAGTGGAGTCGCCAGGTGCACAGTAGCAATCTTGATAATTCTAATATCTGATGCACCTTTAGAATCAGTTAATAATTGTTGTTCAATCCCGAGGAAAATATTCAACTTCGTCCCCGTCAATGGTGCCATAAATGTTTGCGACAGAAGTCACTCCTAGATTGCTTGCAGGAGCAGAGCCCGATGCCCATCAGTTTTATGTCACGATTTGTTTAATGGGGTGATCGAATGGATAGAGGCTCAAGAAGATATCGCTCTAACTCAGAAAACCGGGCTTGGTATGTGAAAAACAAGGGAGGTCTTGATCCAACTTCCGTTAGTAAGTTGAGTATAAGATGGATAGATGGAAGACTTAATGAGATGAGTGAGCAAGACTGCCTTAGGCATCAGGCCTTCGACAACTTGAGGAGGAAAAAATCAGAAGACAAGATCCTCTTGACCCCGAGTTTCAAGGAACTGAAAGGTGGCTCGGTTGGATCCTCCAATTTTGAGCCATTCAGCATTGAGAAAGCACAAGAACTAATTAGAAACCCTACGACTATTATAGTGATCCAACCTACATCATCCTATAAAAGCGCAACTCGACTGGATCCTCCAATTCCGAGTTGTTCTAAAACATTGTAAACAAAGGGATGGAAAGAGGCTGAAATCCATAAAGTAAGAAGTCTCAAATGCCAATACATAACCAGAGTGACCCACGCTTCATCAAAACTTTACAATCGGGAGCCTAGCTCAACCATCGATGATTACAAAATACAAAGACTGAGTCTATATACTCAGAGAAAATCGCCTAATAGAGGCATGCTCAGTTATCCAAGGCATGGTGTCCCTTCAGTCAAACTCGGACGGATATTCTTTGTCAGACGCCACCTTAACTGCACATGGCTCCTGCAAGGGGAGTAGCTGAGCCATTAACTGTCGAGTTAGCGTGTGCATACCTCTCTGGCTAGTCGAGGACTCGGCATGGCTTCTTTGGAAAAAATCGGTACAAAGGACCCTCTCGGGCAGGGAGCTTGCCAGATCCTCCATACCTTACACTTAATGAGTGAGGAGAGGTTTCAACCACCCCCTCTCAACTTCATTTACTCCAAGCGAGAACTAGGATTGAGGTCGAATCAGATGGCACCTGAAGACCACGATGACCCCTTCTATGACTAAACTCGACGCCTTTGGCCCCTCTTGTAAAACTCTTTTTATTTACCAAGTGCCCATGGTCCATGACCCTACGCTTATCCTCAAAGTCGCTTTCGGCGCTTCGAGGTTCAGTGCTTCGAGATGTGAAATGACGAGGAGCACTTACCCTTCGAACTCCTGAATGCTGACATGACATGATCGTGCACCACACATCCTCTTGGATGGATGTCTAAGATTACGTCTTCGATGTTGACACTATGAAAATCCCAAAGGGCCCCACCCATGGCTCAGATCATGCGCCGCATGTCCTCCTGATCAATGGTCCTGATCCTTTCGGGATTTCTTGCACCGGGAGTTCACGATGCGCTTCTTCCTCGAAATCCGGATCGACTAAAATGCGAAAGCACGGATGTGCGTCGCATGTCCTTCAGATGAATGACTAAGATAACATTTGTTATTTAAAAGGGGGCTGCCTTCATTCCCAGGCTCTCTTGACATGACCGAGCACTAGGACCGTGGGCTCAACTCCAAAGGTACCTTTGGCATTTCGCCGATCGACAATTTCAGCTGCAGTGAATGGGAGGTCCCTTGTCTCCCGAAACGCCGATCCCCGAAATGTTGACTGGATGCCACCTGTCCCAACTGGATAAGATGACCCAGATTCGTAATATAGGTGCTATCCATTGCGCTAATCCCGATGCAACTCTGTTAACTAGGATTCCCCGCCAACCGTCGATCTGCTTTGCCAATTGATCCTTACCGTTGAAATCAGACTGCTCGCTCGCTTGATTTTTAAACCCAAAATGGACTTCTCCTATGGGATGCACTCGCCGCTTAGGATGTGGCCTTGGACTAGAACGCATTCGATGGGTTTTCACACCCCCCCTTTCTTCGCATTCTGCATCAAGTGTCTGAAATCGGGAAAAAACACCCTGCTTGCAAGAATTGGTGCTAACACATAGGAATGAAGTTTTTCTATGTTCTAGAATTGTTTTGTATATTAAGGAGATGGATGGAAAATATAGGGATGAGCGACTTAATTATATTATGCACCCTGTTTATTTTGAAGAAAAACCCATTGGGTTCTTTTATGGCTCTACTGCAAGAGGGGTATGTGGTGTTGGCAATGTCCTCAAACTCAATGTTCAACATTTCTACAGAGGCTATATTGTTGTTGGTGCAGATACAAACAATAAAGCAAAGTTGCTTGGATTATGGCGTCTTCTTCAATTTTCAAAGAAATGTTTGATAAAAAAAATAATGGTGGTTGGGGATTTGAAGGTTGTAATAGATCGGTTTGTTGGGAAGTCACACTTAAATGTTCTTCCCATATTTCCCTTGAAGATGAAGATTTTGGACCTCAAGCAATATTTCAACTGGATAAATTGAATTCATGTACACAAACAGTTCAACTCCCGGGTAGACTCACTATCAAAACATGCCCTGGAAGCAGATTGGGTGGTTGATGTTTGAAGAAGTACATAATGATGTAGTGATCAACATTGGTACTCATCACATGTTCTAGAAAAGACATTGTCAGATATACTATTGAACTTCAATCAATATTAAGAATGTTTTTATATTTTGGGTATAACTTACTCTAGTGATAGAAGGTCTACCAGATGTAAAAGCGCTTGTGAACAGAGCACAGAGTCTGTAGAGGAAGAAAAACTCTTTTTGTTTGACAGGTTATGCATGGTTTGTAAACTGCAATTTTTTTGTACTGGAAAGTTTCCTTTGATTCTACTTAAATATCAATGAAATTATTTTTTTCCTGGGTGAAAAAAGACTGCCATGCGGCCCTTGTTAACATAGAATTATATCTACAAGAGGTATATGTTGTAAAAATAAAATCTTTACATATTGAAAGACTCACGGTTATGTGTAAACATCGATTGGATTTGTCCAATAAAAGGCCTACTGCAATTTTAAAATGAATGA
>WSFP011456834.1:0-19243 GCA_009831015.1 Picea engelmannii | reverse complement strand
GTTAAAACCCAGGAAATGGCCCCATCGGGATAATGTCATCAGAGGGGAGGCCAACATATATGGTTGGGGCACCCTAATGGAATAGGTATGAATAGGTCCAAATAATTACTCTGAGGGTGAAAGATAAACCTGACCGTCCAATTAAGGGTTCATAAATACTCGGGGACTTCAGTAAACTAAGTGAAGAGATTTCTTTGAGAATTAATAAGAGTCATTATAGATTACATTGTGCTAGGAGAATTCCTCACTTAAATTACTGATGAGTCTGATAGCATGCCAAGAGAGAGAAATAAAGGAAAACCAACATCCCACTTGCCTAAGTTTGGATTAGGGGGTCAGGTGTTTCAAAAAGTGGTATCAGAGAAGATTTTAATCTCTAGGCTTGAATGGGTCACCAAGGCTGCTTAAAAACCCGTTTAAGAAAATTTTAAATGTTGTTTAACATGCACAATTTAAATTGGTAGTGAAATTACTAATAACAATTATTGTCTCATCATGTAGGACATACTGAAAGGAAGCAGAGGTGAATGGTACAACATAGTATGGATGAAACCTCACACCTTAGAGATGAGGAATCTAATGGTTGGAGGGATAGAGAAACCCCTCTAGATTTGATGGACATTGTTATAAGTCTGAAGGTAGACAATGAGAGACTCGTAAGATCTCAGACTGAGTAGAGTAAGTTCAATGCAGTGTTACCGTAGATCTTGTCAGAGAATCAAAAACATCTGCAGCAAGGCCCAAGTAATGTAGAGTTTCTCAAAATCATATATTGACTCACAACAATGTGGGAAAGAGTTCTTCCAGGAAGAGGCATTGGAATGCCAAGAAAGGCAGATCTGGTGGAAGTGTTTCCACATATTCGTCTAGCAGGAAGACTACTTCAGAAGAATTGTTCAGTAGTAGCATAGATTTAAGTATCCCAAAGAAGAAAAAGAGGAAGAATTCTTAGAGTTCTTTGACTGAATAATTCAATAGGGCTAAGTCGCTTACCTTCAATGGAGAAATTAAGAAAGGAGAAGATGCATAGGCATGGTTTTTTGTTCTGAAGAAGTACTTTCGGGTACACAATTATTCTGAGAATACCAAGGTGGGGATTTCCATTTTTAATTTGAAGGGAGGAGATTCCATCTAGTGGGAATACCTCAAGGATATTAAGGGACTAAAGGAAATAAAATTGACATCGAAATAGTTTAAAAAATACTTCTGAAAGGATTATCTATCAGAAAAGTATTACGATCACAAAATTGAGGAATTTCATGAGCATAAGTTGGGTCAAATTTCCATGGATGCATATGCAAAAAGGTTTATGGAACTTTTGAGGTATGTCCCTTACCTCAAGGATGAGAAAGAGAGATTGAAACATTTTCTCAGTGGGTTTCCACAGTCCTACTAGGATCGAAATGATTTTGATAAATCCAAGACATTGGAGGACACTATTCAGAAGGCCAAGTCTTGTTATAATAAGTCTAAGAATAAGTAAGGGCCTTCAAAGGATTGGAAGAGGAAGGACAAGAGTGGATTCCAGAAGAAGGGATTCAAGTCATTTCCATACAAGAATTCCAAGAAAGGTGCACAGTTGGGTCAACCAAGAATAAGTGTGCATCACCATAAATGTCCATCTCAAAGTGGAAATAGACCAACAAAGCAAGCAAGAGAAATAGAAGAGGAACCCAAGAAATGGCCTTAGCAATGTTGGGGATGTGGAGAGCCACATATATTTGAGGGATTTTACTCATAGATAGCATGACAACAAAAAGTTTTATAATATGCAAGAAGCAGCTATAGTCAACGATGTAGCTAGAAGCATGTTGAGAATATATGCAGTTGTGGAGAATTAGGAAGCAGACTACCAAGCCTATGTGGTGGAATTAGAGGGTATTGTTGCTAAGAAACCTATCTCTATTTTAATTGACTCAACATCTAACCTTAGTTCTATTTAACCTCAAGTTGTTGAGGCAGGTTCATTACAAAGAGAGAAACATGCAAGATCAAAGTGGTTGAGGTCATAAAAGAATTTCCAATTGAGATGAGTGCACTACAAACTCAGGTATCCTTGAATACCCTACCCCTAGGCTCATATGATGTGTTGTTGGGAAAGGTTAGTTTCCCACAAGGCAAAGTTAATTTTTTATGAAAATATTTTGGATTGTGAAGATGCAGAGGGAAATGTAAGGATTTTGCAAGGCACTCAAAATATCTTTTTAGTAAGGAAAGTATATGTGTTGCAGCTCAAGAAGTTCAATAGAAAATGGTGCCCCTTGTATTCTATACAAGTGCTTAACTTAGTAGAGAGAAAAGAGATGAAGTTTGAATATTACCTAATGTTGTGGGAGTTTAAGGATGTGTTTCAAGAAGAATTCTTTGGATTACCTCCGAAAAGATATTTTGATTTCTCAATAGAGCTTGTGCTTGGAGCGATGTCATCTTTGAAAGTACCTTACAGGATGAGCATGCCATAGTTGGTGGAGATGAATATACAACTGAAGGAAATGTTGGAAAAGGGTTATATTAGGTTGATTGTATCTTCATGGGGAACACCGGCCCTATTTGTAAAGAATAAGGATGGTACATTGAGACAGTGCATTGACTATAGCCAGTTGAACAAGGTGGCCATAAAGAAATAGTATCATTTTCCTAGAATAGATTATCTCTTTGAAAAACTCAGAGGAGTCGCAGTTTTCTCAAAGATTGATTTAAGGTCAAGATATCACCAAGTCAAAATCAAGGATGAGGACATCCATAAGACAACCTTTATAACAAGGTACAGACACTATGAGTTTGTAGTGGTGCCATTTGGACTTACAAACGCACCAGCCACATTCATGTGTCTAATGAATAGTGTTCTTAGCAAGTATTTGGACAATTTTGTCTTAATATTTTTGGATGACATCTTGGTGTATTCCAAGAATGGAGAAGAGCATGAAGAGCATATTAGAATGGTGCTACAGGTGCTAAGAGAGAACCAGATGTATGCTAAGTTCAACAAGTGTGATTTCTTTAAAAAGGAAATCTAGTATTTAGGCCATGTAATCTCAGTAGAAGGAGTAGTAGTGGATCTCAAAAAGATCAAGTAAATTATGGATTGCCCTTCTCATAAGAATGTCATGGACGTAAGATCCTTAATGGGATTGGTTGGATATTACAGAAGGTTCATATTAGGATTTTCCAAGATTAGTAATCCTATCATTTCATTGAAAATAAAGGGGAAGAAATTTATATGGTCACCAGAGTGTGAAGATAGCTTCCAGTAGTTGAAGCATATTTTAACTAATGCCCATGTTCTGAATATTGCATACCCAAAAAAGGATTTCCTAGTTTCCATAGATGTTTGTAAGGAAGGACTAGGAGGATTCCTTATGCAAGAAGGGTAGGTGATTTGTTATGAATCACGAAATTTGAATGAGCATGAGAAAAAGTATGTTACCAAGATCTAGAATTGGCATCAATTGTGCATGCATTGAAGATGCGGAGACATTACTTGCTTGGGAGAAGATTTATCCTAATGACATACCATTGTGTTTTGAAGTACCTATTCGACCAGCCAAGATTGAATGCTAGACGAGCCATATGGATGGAGCTTATCAGTAAGTTTTTTTTTAAAGTCAAGCACATTAAAGGAAAAGAAAACAAAGTGGTAGACACGCTCAGCTGAAGCATTCAGACTATACACTTAGCAACAACAATTCTAGGAGAGTCTGATATCAAGAAGAGGATCGAAAACCTCGTGCAGGAAGATGATTTTTTCACTCAAGTGAAATAAGGGTCACAACGCGTGTTATCACATAAACTTGTCACAGCCTTAGGGGTTTGTGTTTTCTACCTAATTATGTTCTTTTACATGTCTCTCTTCCTTTTGCAAACATGGTCGTAAGTTTTTTTCTTTCGGCTTATAGTTTTCTTCTTTGCCTACGCGAGAGGTGTCAACCCTAAGCCTTCAACCAGTCATCTAAGAAATTGTTCGTAGGTCGCAGTCTTGAGCACCAAGTGCAACACTTGAAGCGGTCTAATATAAAAGAAAATAAAGTGAGCGAGCAGGATCAACTTTCGGCGGTGGAGATCCATCTGGCAGAGTGGATCGACGACCATCGGGTAATCGATATCATACTAATGCACCAAGTTTAGCGTCAAGGAGAGGTCTGAATTCATGAAATGATCGGAGGCGTTCATTTCGGAAGGAAACGTGGTGCACTATTAACATAAATCGCAATTTTTTGAGTCAGAGCAATCAAAGAGCAGAGTCTTTGGAACTCGCAAAATGTGAAATAGTGAAAAGATCGCAGTCATTGATCAAAGGAGAGATTTGGACCGTTGGATCATCTTTTCGTGATTCTATGAGTCGGTAAAGTAGAAGGGCAGAGTCTTTAAGACTCGTGACACATGACATCCCGAAATTATCTTGATCGTCTATTCCCAAAAGGCATGTGGCACAGGATCAGCATAGAGAGAGTCGTTTGGGGGGAACTAAAGTAAGAAGTGTCGACGACCCAAGGTACCGAAATGTCAAGGTTCATCAGGGTCATCTTAGCACCTGGGATTTAGGCACATGGTCGTAGCCCAGGGTCAGATGAAAAGGAGTTGTACAAAGGATCAAAATGCTCGAGTTGGTGACATAGGAATATCTGTGTGACCTCGAGGTGCCAGAATTGGCTCGAAGGAGTCGTAAGCTCACCTGGGACATTCATGGGTGTCAGGCCTCGCCCTGATCTTGATGCAGTTAGTTAATGGAAATAGGTGAGGTAGTTGAAACCTCGTTTCACCCTGTAAATGGAAAGCATGGAAGCGTCGGTCATGGAGGCAGGTTGTCAACCCGAGGTCTCCCTGTC
This sequence comes from Picea engelmannii, assembly GCA_009831015.1. Taxonomy (NCBI): domain Eukaryota; kingdom Viridiplantae; phylum Streptophyta; class Pinopsida; order Pinales; family Pinaceae; genus Picea; species Picea engelmannii. The sequence continues at coordinate 14,417 of WSFP011456834.1, read as the reverse complement.
AATGAATTTTCCCGCAAAACCCATACTGATATGAGATCGCGTCTGATAGAAGAATGCAAGTGCAAAGTGGCAGAAGAAGGTGCATACGTGAAGCTTTGAATGAAGTAGCTAGGTCACACCCTTGGTTTCAGAAAGTTTATTTGAGTATAAATACTCAGTTTTTATATTTTTTTAGGTTCAATGGTAGAGCTAAGATCTCGTATGGTAAAGTTTTAGTGAAGCATGTGGTTCTCTAGTTATGTATTGTGATCTGAGATTTTTGGATTAATCGAAGTCATCTTTCTTTCTCCGTCTTGTTTTCCTCTGATACTGAGAGAGTTCATGTATGATTGATTCTCATGAATTGTTGTCATTGTGTTATGATGGATGTTGATTGTAATACCATCATGATTTCTTTCAGTTTCATTGAAATTGGAACCCAATAAGATCTTGTGTTTTCAGTTTTCTTCCTTGGGTTGTTGAAGACCTGATGTTTACGGCATGTCTCTACATTTTCTTACCAAAGTCCTCCTCCTACTCACCCTAGCTCCGAATTACTAACTGAAGTTGATTCTATACCTCATTGCTTACGCATATTAGTCCAGTTTCCTGAGTTAAAACGATATTATCTTGAGTTTGCACCCATTTGACCCCTTCAAAAAATTAACCTATGACATAAAATTATGACGAGTACTGGGCTTACCTTCGACGCAATCCGGAGGTGACTTCTAGTGCTAACATTTTTGGCGCCATTGTCAGGGACGAATTGAAGATTTTCCCTGGGATTGAACGACAAAGTCCACTGATTCTGAAGTGAATGAAAAAGTCCACTGATTATGAAGGTGCATCAGAACTCAGTACATTGAAGATTGAAATTGTGCACCTGGTGACTCCACTATTCCAGCTATGGCTTCCAAAGGAAGACACATGAGATCTACTCCACATCTTCCTTTGGAAACACTTGAAGTTGACCCAGATAAAAATTTTAGAAGACGACAGACCCTTCAAGACAATACTTTTGTTGTTGAACCAGGTATTTATGATGATTTTCACTATCCTCCTATAGTAGCTCCAGTAGTTGTTTCTCATTTTCCTATTACACCACCTGTTGGAGCTTCTAGAAGTTTAAATTTTGGGATTTTTCTTGTTGATTTCTCCTCTCTAAGTTTCACTACTCCCCCTCCTATTACAGTTGTTTCTTTGATAGAGAGGGAAATCTTTGTTCCCTCAAGCCCTGTGTTTTTTTCTCTGAATCCTATGTTGTTTCCTTTTTCTCCCAGAAGCATAGCCCCAGCCTCACCTGTCCGAACTCCATCTCCTTCTAGTTCTCCTCTATTTCACATCCAAATGGCAAGTGTTAATCCTCCTAGGAACAGGATGGTTGAAATATTAGCTTCTAGATACTCCCCTCTAGTTTTACCTCAGCCTATGAATGCTCTCCTAGCCATAGATTACCTTAAGTACATGCCCCGGTTCATAGGGGAGGGAGACGTGACTGCAGAAGATCACCTTTCATCCTTTTACATATTTGCATAGATTCGGCCATCGAAAATGAAGATGTGTGGATGAGAGTTCTTGTACATAGTCTTAATGGCAATGCCAGTGATTGGTTTAAGGACTTTCCTCCCAGATCTATTGATGGGATTGTTGTTCTAGATGATGCATTCTTAAGGAACTGGGGGAATAAATAAGACCTCCTTTATTATATTACTGAATTTGGGGCACTTAAGAGAGAGGACCGGGAATCTGTTTCAGAATTTTCGAAGAGATTTAATAAAATGTATAAAACAATTCTAGTCGAAGTTAAGCCTATAGAAATCTCTTCCAAATTGACTTTTTCTAATGCTTTCAACCCTAACTTTTGCCTCCTGTTGAGAGAAATAAGAGCTACCTCCTTAGCTCATATGCAAGACTCATCCCTTGAAGTAGAATCCAATATATTGGCAACTGAAAAACTTAGGGGTAAAGTTGATAGAGACAGGGGAAAGGGTAGGTATGAAAACCTGACTTCTATTTCCTCTGTTAACCCCCCCTCAAATAGATGAAATGGCCATGATGCTAAAATATCTTTCTGCTAGAATAGAAAAAATTGAATTAGAAGGAAAGAAGAACTACAGAAATCCCCAAAATGTCGATAACAGAGGTAACTACAGGATACCTAATAATACCCCTCAGATTATTCAAAGAAACCAGAGGAACGAAGATAGAGATGATCAAAAAATCCAAACCCCTCTCCAAAATAATCTTGTTGTTGATGAAGAAGAAGGGGATGAAGACCTTGATCCCAAAATCCACTGTCTTGGGGACACCTCCTCTTTTCCTCACTTAACTCACTCTGCATACAAGGAATATCTCATGGATAGTCAATTGAATGAGTTAAGAAAAGGGGACAAGGCCAACGACAGCCCCAACAGATATAACCTCAAGTCCAAGAAGAAAGAAGGAAAGCTTAATTTTCCTAAGCATCCTCCCAGAGCAGAAAATCCTATCAAAGATGTAGCAAGCAGCAGCAAGGAGAAGGAAACACAGAACCCCCCACCAATAACCAAAGGTCATATCCCAAAGGTAAAATAAATTCGGAAGCCTCCCTCCTGTTTTAATTTTGAGCATGAGGTTCAGAAGATTAGGATCCCTATACCCCTTTCAGAGATGGTCAAGAATGAAGATTTCAAAAGGAGCCTCTCTAAGTTGTTGATGCTTGAACCCACAATTCATCCCACAGACTTAGTCAATTTGTAAGATGAAAAGATAGTTGTCATATTAGGACCTTTGGTAGAAGATAAAGATGATTCCTCTCCCCCCTTCTACACTTCATTGAACATCTATGATAAGGTGTTGTATAAATGCTTAATGGATTCTGGAGCATCCCACAATCTTAGGCCTAAGATTGTCATGGAAGAACTCGGGTTGGAAGTTACAAAAGCTTACCATGACCTGTATTCTTTCGATTCCAGGAAGGTGAAGTGCCTTAGGGTTATCAAAGACCTAGTCGTGTCCCTATTCCAGATTTCGATGAAGAGTGTAGTCATGGATATCGTAGTGGTTGATGTTCCCCCTAAGTTCGAAATGCTCCTATCTAGATATTGGATAAAGAGACTGGGGGGGACCTTGCAAATGGACCTCTCATACGCCACCATTCCAGTGTTTGGAGGGGAGCATAGAATACTTTATAGGGAAGTTCAGCTAGCATATATTATTAGTGATGAAACAAACCCCACAAATCATCCTATATTTTCACTTGGCATTGATTTGGGGTCTAGTTTTTTTACAGCTCACGGATTCTCCTGAAGCTCCTCTTGAAATCAGAAAGAAACTCATTCATTTTCATGAAATACCTCCCCCAACTTCCTCTCTGTGGAGGATTTTCCTCGACGGGGCCTCTTCTAAAGAAGGGGTTGGTGCTAGAGTGGTTTTTTTTTCACCTTGTCAAGAGACTATACCTTTGTCCTACAAACTAAAATTTGAAGCTACCAACAATGTGGCAGAGTATGAGGCTTTTGTTTTAGGATTAAGAGCTATGAAACACATGGGGATTGAAGAGCTAGAAGTATTTGGAGATGCTAAAATAATTATTCATCAAGTCAAAAATGTTTATCAATCCAAGCACCCTAGGCTTAAGACTTACAGAAGTAAGGTGTGGGACCTAATTGACAATTTCTTCTTAGCTTTCAACATTTCATTTATTCCAAGAGAGGGAAACACAATGGTTGATTATTTGGTTGTTTCAGCAAAAAAATTTAGAATCCCTCTGCCACCAAGCTTAGGTATGATATTGAGGTAAGATATAGGCCCTTTGTACCTAACAATATCAAGCATTGGAAGGTGTTCAAGGATGATCTTGAGATCATAAATTTTCTTGAGTCTGTTGATGAGTTCTCTGCATTACACATTGACTATGATCATGATTCTGAAGGTGACCCTCCTGGTGATGTATTTTTAAATAAAATTGGTAATCACCATATCATTCATCTTCCTAGTAACCACTTTCCAAAGGGGGTAGTTCCTTTAGAAATATTTTTCGATGCGAACGATGTGGTAGTAAAGTTTAAAGGCCCAACTGAGAATGTTGATGTATCCAAGTGAAATATTGGCACAGAGGAGGATCCAAAGTTTGTCAAGTTGTCAAGTAGCCTGTCAAGGGAGCAGAGAGCCGAGTATGATGAGATATTAAAGGAATTTTTTGATGTGTTTGCATGGACCTATGAATACCTCAGAACATATGACACCAGTTTCATTGAGCACAAGATCCCACTGAAGGAGGAAGCTAAACCTTTTAGACAGAAATTAAGACAAATAAATCCTATGTTGCTTCCTATTATGGAAAGGGAGGTAAAGAAATTGTTGGATGCCCAAATCATTGTCCCTTTGAGATATTTTGAATGGGTGACCAACTTGGTTCCAGTAAGGAAAAATAATGGAGAAATCAGATTGTGTGTCGATTTCAGAAACCTGAACAGGAGCTCAAAGAAGGATAATTACCCGCTGCCAAAGATGGAACATATATTGCAGAGGGTAATAGGTGCATTCAGGATTTCCATGATTAATGGCTTTTCTTGCTACAATCAAATATTTATTTTTCCTGAAGATAGAGAGAAGATGGCCTTCACCACCCCTTGGGGCACATTTATGTATGCCAAAATGCCCTTTGGACTAATGAACGTAGGAGCAACCTTTCAGCGAGCCATGGACATCACCTTCATTGGAGAAAAGGATAAATTTGTGGTCATATATATGGATGACATAATAGTCTTCTCCAAATGTGATAAATAACATTGTCAACATCTGAAAAGGGTCTTCTCAAAATGCAGATGGTTTGGTCTCTCCCTAAATACCAAGAAGTCTTTTTTTTCCATGCAGGAAGGAAAATTGTTGGGACACATCGTATCAGCTGAGGGGGTCAGGATTTATTCAATCAGAGTAGAAGCTATTCAAGCCTTATCACTTCCAAGATCCAAGAAATAAGTTCAATCCTTCCTGGACGAAATCAACTTTCTAAGAAGGTTTGTTTCAAATTTTGTTGAATTGATGAAGCATATCACAACCATGCTCAGGAAGGGGAACAAAGTAAAATGGACTATTGAATCCAGAGAATCCTTCAACCAAATCAAGAAGGAATTGACTGAAGCACCTATGTTTATCAGTCCTGATTATTCCAATGATTTTATGATTTTTTCCTTTGCTTCATTTGATATGGTGGTCGTTTTTTTACTACAAAAGAATGATGCAAGGTTGGAGCTGCTTATTTCTTTTTTCAGCAGAGCACTTAGAGACGCAGAAGTCAGATATGACATCATGGAGAAGCAGGCCTATGCCTTGGTGAAATCCCTCAAGGATTTCATAGTCTATATCCTGCATTCAAATATCATTTCATATGTTCCTTCAGTTGTTGTGAAGAACATCTTCATCCAGCCTGACATAGATGGGAGGAGGAGCAAGTGGTTTGCCAGAATCCTTGAATTTGATCTGAAAATAAAACCCACCAAGCTAGTTAAAGGCGAAGGTTTAGCCAAGATATTGGTTGAATCTAATTGTAGATATTTGGAGGTTAATTTCATCAACACTCACTCAGAAAATCAGCAGGCTTAAGTGTTTGATAAGAGCACTCAAGACAACCCCTCATTGGCAGAATGCACCTAGTACAAAGACATTATATTTTTTCTGCAGGAATTGCGACCTCCAGATGGTATGGGAAAAATCAAGGCAAGAGCTCTTAAGCTCGAAGCAATTAACTATTTCCTTCTTAAGCAAGCTTTGTATTGGAAAGACCCTCTAGGGATGCTTCTGAGATGTTTAGACCCACTAGAAGCCCAAAATATCATGTTGGATTTTCATGATAGCCTATGTGGGGGACATCACTTCTGGAGAACCACGGACTACAAAATTATCAAGGTTGGGTATTGTTTGCCTACTCTATTCACTGATGTCTGTGTGAAAATTAGGGCTTGTATTAAATGTCAAAAATTTGTTGGGAAGCAGCAGCTCAAGTCTCTGCCTTTGAAGCCTGTAGTAGCTTCAGGACCCTTTCAGCAGTGGGGCCCAGACTTTATTGGGGAGATTCATCCTCCTTCAAGTGGTCAGCACAGGTGGATCTTAACTGCAATAGATTATTTCACCAAGTGGATAGAAGTTATCCCCACAAGGAGTTCCTCTCACAGATTAATCATTGGTTTTCTTGAAGATATTATGGCAAGATTTGGTTGTCCAAAAAGGATCGTCATTGATATTATTTCATCCTTCAAGGCTGAGCCATTAATCTAGTTTTTTGAGAAGTTTGGAATTTCATTGATTCACTAAACTCCTTACTAACCCCAAGGGAATGGATTGGAAGAATCCTCTAACAAGGGCCTTATGAAGATTATAAAATGATTGCTAGAGGACAATAAGAAAGCATGGGATTCAAAGATCAAATTTTCTATGTGGGCTGATAGATTGACAACAAAGAGGTCCCTGGGCATCTCTCCTTTCCAATTGGTATATGGGACTGAAGCTTCTCAGCTTGCCCTGCCTGTGCTAAAAATTTTCCAAGACTACCGCGGAGAACCTAATGATATGATCAGAAGAATTCATCAACTGGTAGAAATCTAGCAGACTAGAGAGTAGGTAATGGACAGAGCACATGAATGTTAGTAGAAAATCAAGCAGGCCTTTGACAGGAAAAGCAGTAAGGAGGATTTCTAGTCGGGGGATCTAGTGCTCAAATGGGATGCGTTGAGACAAGACAAGGGCAAGCATGGTAAATTTGAAGCCCTTTGGATTGGACCCTTCAAAATTTTAGAGACACTTTCAAATAATACTTATATGTTGCAGAATTTGGAGGGTGATGAAGTTTTTAATGGCCCAATAAATGGGCACTTTCTGAAAAAAAAAATTATTTAAATCTGCACTCGGCATCCCAGCATTGTAAATATCATTCCTATTTTATGTTCATTTTGTTTTTAATAGGAGACTCCATAGCCCAAATATAAGGCACTGGAACTACTTGTTCTTGGCAGCTTGCAAGGAGCATGCCATCCCCTGTGGAGCCAAATGTTATCACATAAACTTGTCAAAGCCTTAGGTGTTTGTGTTTTCTACCTAAGTCTGTTTTTTTTCTTGTCTCTCTTCCTTTTGTAGACCCGGTTGTAAGGTTTTTTCTTTTGGCTTATATTTTTCTACTTTTCCTACCCGATAGGTGTCAACCCTAAGCCTTTTTTGTTTTCCCTAAAGTTGAGTGCTTCTCTCTTTACCTCTGTCATTGATCCTCTTCTTTCCTGAGCCTTCAACCAGTCATCCAAGAAATTGTTCACGGGCCGTAGTCGTGAGCACCAAGTGCAACACTTGAAGCAGACTGATATAAAAGAAAATCAAGTGAGCGAGCAGGATCAACTTTCAGCGGTGGAGATCCATCTGGCAAAGCGGATCGACGACCATCGGGTAATCGAGATCATACAGTTGCACCAAGTTTAGCGTCAAGGAGATTTTCAAAGTTGCGAAATGATCGAAGCCATTCATTTTAGAAGGACACGTGGTGCACGATTAACATAAATTGTGATTTCGTGAGTCAGAGCAGTCAAATAGCAGAGTCTTTGGAACTTGCGAAATGTGAAATTGCAAAAAGATCACAGTTGTTGATCAAAGGAGAGATATGGACCGTTGGATCATCTTTTTGTGATTTCATGAGTCAGGAAAGTAGGAGGGTAGAGTCTTGAAGACTCGCAACATGTGAAGTCTAGAAATAATCTTGATCGTCCATTCCCAAAAGGCACGCGGTGTAGGATCAGCATAGAGAGAGTCGTTTGGGGGGAACTGAAGTAAGAAGTGTCGATGACCCAAGGTCTCAAAATTTCAATGTTCATTAGTGTCATCTGATGCAAAGGTATATGTGTCACCTGATCCAAGCAATCGTGATTTCATGACTCGGGGATTTCAGCAGGGATCACGATGAAAACTCGAGAAACGCAAAATCCCGAAGCACCTTGGAATTAGGCACACGGTCGCATCCCAGGGTCAGATGAAAAGGAGTTGTGCAAAGGATCAAAATGCCTGATTTGGTCACAGAGGAATATCTACGTGACCTCGAGGTGCCAGAATTGACTCGAAGGAGTCATAAGCTCACCCAGGACATTCATGGGTGTCAGGCCTTGCCTCGATCCTGATGTAGTTATTTAATGGAAATAGGGGAGATATTTGAAACCTTGTTCCACCCCGTAAATGGAAAGCATGGAAGCGTTGGCCATGGAGGCAGGCTATCAACCCAAGGTCTCCTTGTCAATGAATTTTCCTGCAAAACCCATAATGATCTGAGATTGCGTCTGATAGAAGAATGCAAGTGCAAACTGGCAGAAGAAGGTGCATACGTGAAGCTTTGAATGAAGTAGCTAGGTCGAACCCTTGGTGTTGGAAAGTTGCTTTGAGAATAAATACTCAGTTTTGATATTTTGTTAGGGTCGATGGTAGAGCTAAGCTCATGTATTGTAAAGTTTTAGTGAAGTCTCTAGTTCTCTAGTTCTCTAGTTATGTATTGTGATCTGAGATTTCTGGATTAATTGAAGTCAGTTTTTTTTCTTCGTCTTATTTGCCTCTGATACTGAGAGAGTTCATGTATGACTGATTCTCATGAATTTTTGTGATCATGTTATGATGGATGTTGATTGTAATACCATCATGATTTCTTTTAGTTTCATTGAAATTGGAACCCAGTAAGATCTTATGTTTTCATTTTTTCTTCCTTAGGCTGCTAAAGACCTGATGTTCACAGCATGTCTCTACACTTTCTTACCAAAGTCTTCCTCCTACTCACCCTATCTTTGACTTACTCACTGAAGTTGATTATATACCTCATTTCTTACGCATACTAGTCTGGATTCCTGAGTTAAAACGATATTATCTCGAGTCTGCACCCATTTGACCCCTTCAAAAAATTAACTCGTGACATAAAATTCTAATGGGTACTGGGATTACCTTCGACGCAATCCGGAGGTGACTTCTAGTGCTAACAACGAGAACCCCAGGAAAATAAATATGAAGGATATCATCTTGGAGCTTATAGTATTTTGTTGTATAATAATAGGTTTTATGTGCCTAATTCAGCAGAGTTGAGACATTTGGTCATGGATGAATTGCATAAGATACCATATGTAGGTCACCTTGGCTACCAGAAAATGGTGACAGCAATAAGGAAGTTGTATTGTTGGCTCAAGATGAAGCAGGAAATCCTAAAGTACATTGCTAAATGCCTGGAATGTCAGCAGGTGAAAGTTGAGCATAGACATCTTGTAGGTCTATTGCAACCTTTTTATATTCCAAAGTGGAAATGGGAAACAATTTCCATGGATTTCATTACAAGTCTACTAATGGCAATCAAGCAACATGATGAAATCATGGTTGGGGTGGAAAAGATGATAAAGGAAACTCATTTTATTCCCCATTAAGTCTACTTTCAAAGCCATAGATGTTTCTAATGTGTTTATAAAAGAGATTTTCAGATTGCATGGTTTACCCAAGACCATAATCTTGTATAGGGATGCCAAGTTCATTTCAAGTTTTTGGAAAAGCTTGTTCATAGGATTAGGAATGTAATTGGAGTTTAGCATGGCCTACCATCCTCAAACATATGGTTATACTGAAATAGTGAACAGAGTGATAGAGGACATGTCGAGGATGCATGTTATGCATCAGCCTAAGCAGTGGGAAGAGTATCTACCCCTGGTAGAGTTTGCCTACAACAATGGTTATTAGGAGTCATTGAAAATGAGCCTATTTGAGGTTATGTATGGCAGAAAGTATAGAGTTCCAATCAATTGGGATAGTGTAGTGGATAGATTCATACTTGGACCAGAATTGTTGAAGGAGATGGAACTTTCCATGGTTAAGATAAGGTAGAATTTGAAAGTTGTTGAAGATAGACAGAAGAGCTATGCATATAGAAAGAGAACTCATCGAGATTTCAAAGTGGGAGATTATGTGTATCTCTAATTAAAACCCAAAAATAAGTTCCCTGATAATAGGGATATGTGATAAGTTAGCACCTTGCTATTGTGGACCATTTGAAGTCATGGAAAGAGTGGGGCATGTAGCATACATACTTGCATTACCACCTATTTTTAAAGCTCATAATGTGTTCCATGTGTCTTTGTTAAAGAAATATGTACATGATTCTAATCATGTTATTGATTGGAATATGATATAGGTGGAACCAGAGGGAGAATTCCATCATGAACCTCAATGCATCCTAGACAGGAAAGAAACAGTGCTCGAGAACTAAGCCATTTTGCAGGTCAAGGTGCAATGGAAGCACTTTGGAGTAGATGAGACTACATGGGAGCTATAAGATGCCAAAGATTGGCATAACCATTTTTGTTTTATGTATAATTGTATATACATGGTGTTTTTAAACACCGAGGATGATGTTTCTTTTCATGGGGAGGGGAATGTAACACCATGTTTTCCCCAAGACAATAATTATATGTAAGACTTCATATGTCATGTTTATGAATCATGTAATCATGTTTTTATTAATGAAAACACCAGACCATTGACTAAGAGGGAACAACCTTGAAAGTATTGGCCATGATACACAATTGGGAATCGATGATGTAAGGATTGATGATGTGGTATGGTGAGATGGAGCTGAGTTTTTTTTATGAAGAAAACATGAAGTTTGTTTAACAAGGTAACTTATTCTTGCTAAGAATAAACTTACACCTTCCAGTGTACCTAACTTGAATGGAACCACGCGACCATTTATGGGAGGTCATGGAAGTGGTTGAAGAAATTAATAGTTGTTGATGGATTGGTCTCTTGAAGGAGGAAAGGGCCAATTGAATGACCTGATAGCATGACACCATGGATTTTCCTCTTCAAGATGGGAATCGCAAGTTGCAGGTTACATCTGCAAGAAGCCATGAGATTCCTGAGGGGATTGGTCGAAGAAGAGACAAAAGTTGGAAATACACCACTAGACCAAGACATTCAACAGAAGAAGAGGTAACACACTAGACACATTAGAGATGGAAAGATAATAACACAATGAGTAGCTGAGAGTGGTGTCTGAAAAACAACATCACATGGTGCAATGAAAAAATAACACTTTGAGAAAGAGTGAGTGTGCGACAAACTTACAAGTTGAGAGTGCAGTGATCAAAGGTGCTCATTGGAGAAGATCAAAGAAAAGAGAAAGTGGAGAGTCTTCCATGAAGAAAATAGGAAACTCGTCCAATTTTACAATGATCACCCTAAACCAGAGAAGACCCGAATCCAAATTGGAGAAATAATGGATTTCAGCTTGGTGTTTACTGGACAAAAATCGGCACTAGCAAGGGTAGGTCATTGAGGGAATGTTTAGAAAAGAAGGAACTCCCTCATGTAGAGGAAATCTAGTTGAGAACCACTCGATAAACCTGTAGATACCATGAGCTCAATGGGAAGGGGGAAAATTCTTTATTGTAAGAGGAGGAAGGAGAGTAACCTTCCTGGATCATCTGAGCTGGAAACCAGTTGAATCATTCCCCTTGTGGTAGCATGGCTTGGCACGAGGGTGGCATACTGTAGGAAGGAACTCCATAGTATGGACTAAGGTTGGGAGGAAAGGTGTCCTCTCTTAGTAAGTTGGTGTTGGAATTTATTTGATCAGATAAGTATACATCTTGGTTTGTTTAATTATGTTTGAAGGTTGTATACATGTAAATTTATGAATTAAATGGGAAATGTGAAGGTTTATAATCAATTAATTGAACCCCTAAATGAATGGAATGTATTCATTATGGTTTTTACTTGGTCAGATAAGCTATGAAAATGAACTAGTATGGATAGCCTGTGTCCCTATGAACCTTGAAGCTTTAGAGGAAAGTTTGTAGCACATGGAAAAAAACAATTTTTACCCAGTTGTGCTAGTTTCCTAAATTTGGGGAAGTTTCTGTGAGGAGTGGAGGACCTTCATCCCTGAGGAGATCTCAATTTTTATGTGGAAATATTGCAATATATGCAAGAAATTCCTTTCAACTAAGTTAGTAGGCCTTAGACAGTCTGAGAGTAGACATCGATCTAGGGAAAAATATGGATTGTTGAACTTCGAGTTTAGTACGTTGGAGTAAGGTTGTCATAGGTGTTATGAAGTGGATAATGGCAGACATTTAATGACAAAATTCTGAGAACCATAGATCTTTCAAAATATGTGTGCAAGATCCTAGTCGTTGGATCTGGTGAGAACCACTCCGAGGAGGAGGAATCCAAAACCCTGACAGACCATCATTTCAACCTCAAAAAAAAAGGAGATTGTTGGATTAGATGAATGATGATCATTCGATCCATTGGATAGGAGCATGGTTAGAGTGAGATATTCAGAGTGGATTGTAAACTTGAAGTGGAGGCGCTTCGAATGGAGGGGTTCTGGAAAAAAAGGAGAAGCATTGATCAGTATGCGGGTGAGATTTAATCTTAGCCACAAGTTTTGTGGGTCCCATATTGGTTGTAAGAAGAATGGGTTCTTATGCAAGGAGTAATTGTCAGGAAATTAGAGGCTTTGATGTGATCATAGCCATTAGAAATCCAGGTCTGAGGACTATTAAATTCCAAGAAATGGCCCATCGGGATAATGTCATCGGAGGGGAGGCCAACATAGATGGTTGGGGCACTATGATGGAATAGGTTTGAATAATGGAATAGGTATGAAAATGTCCATATTGTTACTCTAAGGAAGAAAGACAAACCTGACCATATAATTGAGGGTGCATACATACTCGGGGACTTTAGTAAACTAAGTGAAGATATTTCTCTGAGAATTAAGAAGAGTCATTATAGATTACATTGTAATAGGAGAAATCCTCACTTAAATGACTCATGAGTCTGATAGCATGCCAAGAGAGAGAAAGAAAGGAAAACCGACATCACACTAGCCTTTGGATTAGGGGGTCGGGTGTGCCACACTCATGCACACATGCTTCCTATAATGACCTTTGAATCATGTGTTGTAGTTCTTCACATACTCTCTCCTCCTCTAGAGCCCTCTGCGCCTCACACAGAAAATACTTATCTTGTGCAACATCAAACTTATAAATGGATTGCATGACTTTTTTTATCTTCCCTTCTACGTTCTAACCCAATATTTCTCCATGGTCTAAGTCCATTCCCATCCTCCTAGGGTTACCACCCACACATCAGCTTCCTTTTCTTTCTTCTAATTCCCACGAGTCTCTACAATCACCATGTTGTAGTGTGCCTTCTTCTCTTCCTGTTTCTTCAACAAGTTGTGGAAATATTAAACGGCATGCTCTATACTGTAACAGTACCCACATAGGGTGCACGATTTGGTACAAAACCCCAAAAAGTGACCCACCTCACCATAATTAAAACAAGTGGGTAATATTCCTCCACCTCCATTGTATCCCTTTCCATATCCACCTCTCAAACCTCCTTGGTATCCACCTCTCTCCGCACATCCACAGTCACCACCTTTTTTCTCTTCCCTAACCCGAAATTTGTTGTGAGTGTGGTACTGCATCAACTGAAGTGATCGATAGTTGTTCACATCATGCCCCATGAATTTGCAGAAATTGAAAAATGAAGTATGTGTAGTCTTTTGTTACTTCTGAAGTGTTGGGCATTAGGGATGGATATGTCCCCATTGTTTGTGAATCTTGCACTGCTTGGTCTTATTCCCAGTCGGAAATGGATTTGTTGCACTTGTTGAAAATTATTTTCCCCACATAAGACATCCATCCCTACGGTGACCTTCTAACCGGTATGTAGTACATCATATATGATCATGCACCACTTTTGTATTCTCCATATCTTGCAACTTCATTGTAATATTTGTAAGTTGGGACTGCACCTGTGCCAATCCTATTGATCTCTCTCCACCTTCTAGCGTAGCATCCAGGTACATCATAATCTCTACATCCTCTGCTTGATTATTCACCTTCTCTTGGGTGAGTGATACTCGGATATGGTGGAGTAGTCTTGCAATGAACCACTCCTATGTTGAAAATCTTGGATCTAAAATGTTAGACTATCTAACATTATTTTGAACCATCAGTCATAGTCCCATATGGTTTCTCCAGTATTTTTCTTGATCTCTTTGATTTCAATTATACACTAAGATTCTAACTTAGGATTTTGAAACCCCCTAAGAAGATATCTCTTAATTTATATCAAGGCCTCATGTGTCCCACTGGCATAGCCACCTTGTACTTCATGTACCATGTCAAAGCTTTGTCTATGAAATTGGTCTCTAGCTGCATTATCTTCGATGCTTCATTTGTGATCCTCTTCACATACCATATGGAATCACATGTGAACCAATGCTACTCTACATTGTCCTTACCTTTCCCATGGAGAACAAGAAGCCTCATTGTTGTATCTTGATTCTCCATTCTCAATATAGCGTCGTGTCCTCTTGACTAATTGTTGGTCATTGGTGATATTGGTATTGATACCCTTACCTATGAAGTATTGTTGACTTT
>ML873607.1:8427-19243 GCA_009831015.1 Picea engelmannii | reverse complement strand
AACAGAAGAAATCCACAAAATGTAACTTTATCCAATCGCTTTTGAAGCTGGGATCTAGCCCTTCCAACTTCAGAGAGGGATCTCTCTATATGATTTAGCTATGTTTAAAATTTTAAATATTAGGCTAGGTAAATAAATAGGTTAGTTTTTTGTCATTATAGTATTTGTCGAGTTGGTTGAGACAGTCTACACATCCATTGGGCTATGGGGTCTGTGTCTTAAATAAAATATGAAATCCAAGCCAGAAACGCAAAGGGAAACTTTCACAGGGAGAGATAATATAATCACTRGATTCYTTAGTAGCATAAATGATGAATAGMAGAAAAKATGAGAAAGATAATTTCAACAAAGAAGCAGTTAAGAATTTATTTATTGAAAACACYAGAAGATAAAACACTAAAATCTTTCGAGTCAGAAACAGGGTATACGAGATAAATCCTGCAACTTTCTTTACTTCTAAAGATTAGATTTAGAGAACAATATGATAAAAAAGTGGGAATAACATTCAACTTAGAGAGAAAAACATCACCAGTGAATACACGCAAGAATCCTATAAAAGTGCCTCATTTTTATTAATGGAAGATCTCTTCAAAAATATTACAGTCTAATAGCTTAAGGGTGTGAAGATCAACAACCCCCAATACTTCGAAAGGTGAAGTATTTATAACTCAAATTACAAACGATTCTGTCATTAATGACCAGGACGTGCTAAATCTATTTTTAGCCTACCTAACTTAACAAATTTCCTAAATCTAGGAACTGCTTGATGATGTGGTGTAACTGCACACTGATTTTTGGGTGGACCGTTGATGAAGCCTCTGCACGACCTCATCTGACTAGACTAGGACAACTCATATGATACTCAATCAGATCATAGAGTTCCTCCCATCGGAGATGACTAGGCACGTTGACTTTGAGTAGCCTTCGATACACTTCATCCATTTCTATGTACTTGGTGAAGGTAGGTTTGGTGAGGAAGATGTATCAAATCTCATGTTGGATACCGATGTCCCACTGAAGGGCATCTAGGAATGCCTTGCCGGTGATGCTCCCTTGAATTCCTGCAAACTTTGAACTGTCCTTAGCCACATCAGCCAATCTCTTCTTGTAGTCTGGGAGTGTCATCAATTTATCATTGATTACCTTCAGACCAGGGAGACCTTTCTTCTGGAGAGCCTCAATATCACTAAAGAATCTTTGTACCCCTAGGTCCATGGTCTGAACCTTTTCTTCCAGCTGAAGCATTAATCCTCTCTTGGTCAAAACTCTTTTGACCTCAAGGATGGTCTCGGTTTTCTCTTCAATTTTCAACTCTTCCAGTTCTTCCCTGGTCTTAGAATTCAGGAACTTGATGATCTCGTTCGCATGTGTTGGCATCTCTCCAAATTCTGATATGATCTTCGCAATGGCCTGCTTGCTTCTTTGTACCAATTCATTCTTCTCTAACATGATCTGTATCATGGGCCATATCTCATTCATGGACCTGGTGATGTATGTCCATACACTTTCTTTAACCTCGACCAAAGTTTTTCCTGCCACTGTTTGCTTCCGGAGCTGTTGTAACTCCTGTTTGAGCTGATCTGTCATCTACTTTTCCTTCTTTCTCTGCTATCTCCTTCGCCTGTGAATCCTCTGTGGGTGGGAGCTTCAATTGTTTCCTCAAGGAGGCTATGTCAGCATTCTTCTTCTTAATCATCTCCTCAGCTTCTTTCACGTTCGCAGGATCGTAACCGATCTTGAGGACCAACTCCTCCAAAGTCTTGATCCTATTGTCCTTGGCAAAGGACGATATCTTCTCCAACTTGAGTTGTGTTTGAACATTGTTTAGGGACACTTGCAGTTTGGACGCAGTAGTGGAAGCATGCGCCAACCTGTAAAAAACAATTTCCCCTGTCTGCTTATGCAGATCCATGTGATCGGTCGGATGCACATCCTTCGTCTGGAATTCGAAGGTGGCCCTCTTGTAGTCAGTGATCACCTTTGGATCTGGTACATGTGCCTGGAGGAATGCCATATGCATTCTACCCTTCTCGGTGTCAAATATCGACAACAGCCTATGTTGTGCAGTCGATGTCTGCTTCGAGAACTGGGCCCAAGTACTGTTGGTCAAGGTCTGGTTCCTTTTCTTGATCAGCTCATACTTTTCAAAGATACTCAACTTTGGTCCTACCTTGCCTGGCTGGGTGGTCAATGGAGAGTCTGTGGATTTCTCTGGAAATTCTGAAGTTATGACCTTATGGAGGCTCGAACCGAAGGGTGGCCTATCAACCTTGGTCACTGTTGTAGACGGGGCTTCTTTTTCTCCGATCAGGCCAGGGACTGAAATAGTCTTAGGCCTCTTGGTATGCAGCTGGAATTCTTCTAACGACACCTCCGTGACAGGCGGAGATAACTCTTGCCTAGGCCTTTTTTCTTTCGGGACCTGTGGCGTGGTTGTTTGTGACACAGTGGCTGGGGGATCCTGTTGTTCTACTTCGACCAATGTGTTAGGCTCCCAGGATATCTGATTTGTGAACTTCTCAACTTCAGGCATGGACTCATGAACATATGGGATGTTTTCGTTCTTCACCCTCATCTCTGAGATGATCCCACATGGATCGTAATGCCATGGGAAGCTCATGGAGAACTTCATTTCCCTCAACATCATGTCTGCTTCTTCCCCAGCGCCACGATTGTTGCAGATGAAGGAGCCAATCTATCCCTTGATTCTAAGCTGCCGCTTTTTCTTCGGTGACACAAAATGGATATCATCGAAATTTATTATCTGCCTTATATATTCCAACGCAAAAATTCTGACAGGAAGGTACTTGGGCAGCTTATACGGTGCCAACTCGCACCCGTATACTCTGATCTCAGTGTAATCTTGATACAAATACCAATCCCCTGTCTTTGTGTTATCCGAGAGATGCAGGATTCTTTGAACTTCATCATTTATCCGAGGCCCGGGCCTGCCACCTAGCATACTTACCACAGGGTGGTAGAAATGATCAATGAACTCCTTGAAACTGAACTCTGTGGATTTTTGCTTGAGCAAGGAGGTCCATGCTGTCACTGCCTAGGATCTGCCATCTCCATCCATCTTCTGCTTGGAAAAAATGAATTTGTCTGCTTGGAAGAAGATGAACAAGTATGCCAATATGGACGAGTATCTGAGCATGCCTTCCATGGCGAAATTCACGAACTGTTCATGAATATTGTTCGCCAAAAAAGTGTTGAAATCAAACTGGGTGGTGGGCTTTTCATCGGTAGAGAAGATGGATAGAAAACCCAGAATGGGTTCATCTACCCACTGATCAGAATAGTATCCTAACAAAGCACAAAGGGATGAGATGATTTGGTTCCCTTTAGTCGAGAACATGGAGGGAGGGTAAGGAGGATTTGTGGAGGGAATTGAGTGGATGGGGGAAGGAAAAGCTTGAATATTTGAGCTCTTTGGGGAAAGGTCATTTCCTGGTATAATTCTGTAAGAATTTCCAGGTTGAAGGGTGATGCAGAGTTGGCTCGAGGGACTTGCATCATTTGGTCAATAGATTCGAGCGTGATGAGGAAAATAATCTCTCCGGACGAGGAGACGATGGCTCTTTGCTCGGGAATATAGTGGGCTTATCACCTGAGAGCGAACTCTGGAAAAGGGTGGATCTGAGGGAAGAGGTAGAGGAGTAATTTGGACTCCCATAATCTGATTTCATCACTCTAGTCTAGGAAGACTTCCTTGAGCCACGACTGAAGGTCTGCGAAATCAAAATCACAATTTGTATATGTGATTAATCGGTCTTTTTCGACCAATGGGATTCTGTCAAGGTCGACAGGAGGCGGTAGGAAAGGATTCTCCTCTCTTTCTACTTGTTTGGACTTTGGAGCCATTACTACAACAGTACCTACAAGAAAAGCAACGTTAGCAGGGTGGCTGTTGGTGGGGGCAACTGATTGCAATGGAGGAGAAAACGGGGTAAATCTCTCTGGTGCGATGAGTGAGTAAATGGTGAAAATAGGAAGAAAAGGGTATTTTTGAGTAAATGGGTGTCCGTTGGGCGCAAGAGACAGGTCAGTTGGGTAACGAATATGTCATCCAGTAATAAATGGCCAACAGATCACTTAGAGCGTGAGATGGCAGGTGACGGTGACTGAGGGATACGGGCAGGTGACGTGGTGGCTATCGATTGGGGTAATGGTCATATTGAGGGGGCTTGCCACGAGTGACAAGGGGGGGAAGGATTGACAGTAGTTATGGGACATGACTATTTCGAGAAAGGTGGGTGGTGACATCCAGAGGTGATGATGGTATGTCAGACAGTAGGAGACGATGGGATGTGGGGCCATTAGATCATTTCCACGTATAAAGAGGGTCCCGATAGAGGAAAGATATCATTCTGAACCCCCCCCTAGTTAAAAGCAAATCAGTCGGGGGGGTCTGAAATACATTTTGGGCCGTTGATCTGCGCGCCTGCTTTTTAGCCGTAGATCTATGCGCTCTGTTTATGACACATTCTGGACCCCCCCCCCCTCCCTCCATTAAAGGCAGAACGAACAGGGGGGTCCGGAATCCAATGCTGATCGTAGATCTGAGCGCTTGATCTTGAGCCATCCATATGCATGCGGTTCTTATCAACNCCCCCCCCCTCCGTTAAAGATAGAACAGTCGGGGGGGTCTGGAAAGACCTGTCCACCATAGATTTGAGCGTGGTCATCTGGACCATTGATACATGATCGAAGCATAATTGAGGGTGCGGAAACATACATGCGCCTAGAAAACTTAGGATAAGTGATTTTTCACGGGTTTTCTTCAAGACTTTCATCTCTACACCACCAAGGGGTTAGTCGAACAACATTTTAGGTATCCAAATCATGGTGCAACATTGATCATCAAACTGGTTCTTATTGAAGATAAATCAATAAAGCAACTAGCCTATCTTCTAGCCTAGCTTCCTACGACAATTAACCCAGATTAGACTGTTGGGTTAAGAATTTACTCTACCCTAGGGCTATCTGACCAAGATTAGACAGTCTAGCCAGATTTATTCACTAATCTAACCTAGATACTTTGGCTAAGATTAAATTGTTTAGATACTTTCGTCTAAGGGAAAGACTAATTCTAAAGAATCTATATCAGCAAGGGAACCTTGAGCCCAAATAGGCTTGAGCACCCAATCTAACTCTTGTGCTAGAGTCGGATCTAGGTCAGCAGAAGCTTGTTGAATTATCGAGTATGAAACTTCTACTGCGGACAAAGGCATGGACATGCCATGTTTCTCTTTCCCTTCCATCATTTCTGATGGGGAAGGAAGAGTCCATGGATCGTTAAAGTACATCATGTGAAACGACGAGATTTGAAATATTTTGGCCTGAGGCTGGTCGGGGACAGCCAACATATAATGGACATTGTCGGTCAGAGGCAAGTAATTGAAAGTACCCATCAAAGGTGGTCATAAACCAACCCCTACATTGACAATGTTGGGTTGAGGGTTATCAATCATGGGGACCGTGGAGACTCCCGATGAAGGATCAGGACGAGAGAAGGATAACTGATCAACGGTCACGATCTAGCCCTCATGTGGAAACAACAAGACCCAAAAAACTGTCGTGACCACTACTTTCATAGCATAGGTCCAACTCCTTCCTAACAAGATATTGTAGTCGAGAGATGCATCGACCACTTCAACTTTGACGCACATAATTTTCCCCCATAACTGCATGGGGAAAGAGGGAATGATCCCATGTGGTCGAAAAGAATGACCATCAAAATCGGTAAGAAGAGTAGGTGGCAGAGACAAAATGGTTTGGTTTATGGCCATAAAACACACCAAAGACATCATGCATGTTGAGGCGCCCTCATCCACCACTATGCGAAAAATGTTCCAAGTAAAATTTTTCATGGTGTAAGCCACTACTATCTGAAATGCTACGTGGTAAGGAAGACGAGGTTTTAAGTCGGTCGTATCAAGCATGATTGTTCCTGGTTTAAAAGTCTCAGCAAATCCTAGGGCAGCTAACAGAGCCTTTCTTTGGGAAGAGCAGCTCTGGAGAACCTCCAAAGAAAACATCGCATAAGGGGTTTGTGACAAATCCTCCACCACAGAGTAGTTCTGGGTGTCCCTTGCGTTCGGATTGTGAGAATCTTTCTTGAACGCACCTTTTGGGATGTGTGTCGGTGTTTCACCCAACATCTTCTCAATCTGGAGAGGAAGAGGTGGTTTTTCAGCTTCTATACTCTTCTTAGACGTCCTTGGCATTCCATAACCATGTTCTCTAGTCGATATATAGGCATCATGTAAAGGGATGGGCTTGTGTTGCATTCCAAGTATTTTGGGAAGGGTTGCCCCCTGCCGATCCGACAGGCATAGATGTTGAGCCTTGCTCGAGGTTCCATTAGGTATAGAACTGGTTGCCCCTGTTACACATTATTTTCATCATCCCTATGACTATTAATGATGTAAACCTATATGTTGCCTTCAGAGGGGTCAATAGCTTGAATTCCTAAAGAAAGAAGGGAGAAGAACTTTTCCTGAGAGAAGAAGTTGTGTTTTCCTCTGTAAAAACCCTATTTTGGAGGATTTATGCAGGCTTCTATATATGCAGGGTGCACAAATGCCTGATTTTTGAACCTTTCTCTATAGCTAGGGTGCAAAGTTTTCACAGTCTGCACTATAGCTAGGGTGCGACGGCCTTCGTACGTGGGAAAAATGAGCATTTTCTCAATGCTTCTAGAAGGAGAATCTTATATAGTAAGGTGTCTTCCGAATGGTGTGGATATTACTCGCTTTCATGATTTAGTGGGATCATCCTAACCTCCACACCTTATCCTCTTCAGCTTATAAAAGGAGAGGATCTCTCATGGAGAAAGTTGGTTGGATTGAGCTTGGGAAATTTATGTTGGATTAGAGCTTTGCTTTGTCAAGATAGATTGTGAGTAGCTATCAGATCCATGGTCTTAGAATCCTTGGAGCAAGAAGTGTGTGGGAAGCAAGGAAATGTTGGAAGGAACCTTACAACATCAAGGCATCCGGTTGTAATCTCTCTTCCTATTATTAATATAATACAATGGCATGTTTCTTTCCCATATAATTATCTTTATTTTATTGCATAATTCCTTGATCATATGCATAGGTTGCATTGAATATATTCTCTCTTCTTTCACTTTGGTTGGTTTGTGTCTCACTGCAGAATCAATATCACAAGAGCACCAGAGTGAAGCAAGGACAACAAAGACATAATGAAGTGATATCCAAAGGTATGTCACTCATATTTTCTTTGATGATAGATTCAATGATCATAGCCTAGGGAAAGCGCCATGTTCTATCTTGTTTTGTTCTAGATCCAGGTGGATCTAGGGAGATTAGTTTATGTCCGCATTTACCGATTTATCCTACAACAAAATTGGTCACTCCACTGGGGAACGGATTGTTTTCCTATTTTTTCTTACTTGAATTCTATTTTCTGAGTCACTGGGAGATCCATCTTGACTCTCTGAGTGTTAAAATTCACTGGAAAACCTTCTTAAATTTTAATTTTTTCTCATTTTTACTTTGATTTCCCCACCCTACTTTGAGGGACAATGCGGTGACTTAGGATTTCCGCACCCTACTTGTTTAGACTAGTGCATAAAATCCTCACCCTATCCATATCTGGCCTGTGGAAATCGGGGATTTCCGCACTGTGTTAGTCTACAACCTGCGGAAATTGTGAAAATTTTGATTTTTGATGGTTTTTTCCTTACCCAGACCTTGAAATTGGTTTTTGGGTGAATGTTTGGGTTTGATTATGATCTGTTTACAGTCTGCTTGACAGCTTTGAAACTGATTTTAGCCATCTTTTCTTTATTGATTTTTGAAAGATTTGGTCTTTTGATTTCAGTGTATTTCAGTAACAAAGCATCGTTTTTCTTTAGAATTGTTTAGTGAAAGAATACTTCTTTTTCTGAATAAATCATGTTAAAAGAGAAACTTAGTTTGGGTTGTTTTTTGTTTTTTTTGAAGTGATTTGCTATTTGTTTTAGTGTCTCTTTGAAACAAAAAATTGTAATTTCTTTCCTTATATTATATTATATTGGGGGCTTCCTTGCATTCGAAGTAGCGAAATTGCATGATTCTTGGAATTTTTTTATCTTAAATTATGAATCGTGCATTGGTGTACAGTCTATTTTTCTCATTTCTTGAGAATCTTGATATTGATGAGTTTAATATATTTTGGGACATTGTGTATATGGGAATGATAATTGTTTTTTCCTTCTTGTAGCATAGATTTCATCGAAATGAAAATATTTCATCTTCATCTCTTTGCATAAATTTCGAGTCGGTCAAAACACCATATTGTCCACGCCATTTTCCTTTTGAGTAACAACAGCCTTAAAAATAAAGCGCTTATAAAAATTGATTAGATATTTTTATATTTTCTAGTAGAAAACCTACATTAGATTAGTTGTAGGGCTTTGGAATAGGTGTGAAATATAACTTTCCAAAGCTGCAAACAAACATAGAATCTTGCGTTAGGGAGTGGTGAAATCCACTTATTACATTTTGTCCTGGGAAGCCCTTCTAACACAAGGGTCAATCACGAGGTCGCATTGAGACTGGCAGAGTTACTCACCCTACTTTGTTGGTCTTGGTGTAGAGATTGTGCGTTTTATGGGGGTTGCTTGAAGGTATACCCACAATGATGAGTGGAAGCCTTTCAAGGTGATTTCAGGCTAGATACCATGCCCTTGCGTGTGGATCGGACTATTGATTGTTTCCCAAGGCATCATTGTAGTGATCGGTAACCTTAGTGGCCTTTCTCTTTAGGGTCTTTCCACAAGGTGACTGTGGAGGGGAAAGTCTTCATGGTACCTAGAGTCGACATTGGTCAAACTCACTCGGGCTCCTTGGAGGGTATACCCACATTGATGTGTGGGAGCTTGCACCAGGGTGTAAGTCCATTAAGAAGGTCGTCAATGTAACTTTTCCACTCGCTCTATCTCAGCCCCTTCTTACTTTTTTCCCGCGATGTTGGATTTCATCACCAACTAGTGTGCTCATTGTGAGAAGGTTTTGTTTGCTTGCTTTCTTACTAGGTTTTTAGTGTGTGATGTTTGTTCTCCTTAGAAGAATCTAGGTTGGATTTTTATTTTAATGGCGTTCGTTCCTGAAATGACCAATGAAGGAACCTCTTCTCCAGGGGAACCTTTTGTTTTTCATTCTTACAAAAACCTTGGTCCTTCTCACATCGCTACTTTGAGCCTTCCAGGGATCACAATTGGATTACTGGTATGGTTTTTTTCCACTCATGTAATCCCGAATGAAGTAAGTGATTTGGTCGTAAGCACTTCCCCCCAAGACCATCAACCTCATGTTGATCCTTCACCTTCTTCACTAGTAAGATATTCTTCACCTTCTCCATTTGCAAGGTCTTCTTCCATTTCATCTTCTTCGTCGAGTGAAATCTCAGAAGCTAGTAACTTGGTGGATAAGAGGAAGAAGAAAAGGAAGAATAAGAAGAAGAAAAATAATCAAGGATCCAAACTTCCAACCACTATCGAACATGTTGAAAAGAAACTAGTTATTGTTGATCATGTTGGGAGTGTTGACGATGCCAAGAACACCCCAACAACCCGTAAGCCCAAGTACCCTTGCAGGCTTTGCAAGGGTAGCCATATTCTTAAGGATTGTCCCGGTCTATCTAAGGTTATAGAAGCATGGTCTACACACCTTTGCCAACCTATGTCGTTATCCTCTAAACAACATGTTTGTTAGAAAAACAAGACTGCGGAGCAATAAAATAAAACAAATGCAGAAACAAAACACAGAAGACACGCAATACAAGAGGGACACAGATTTACGTGGTTCACCCAGTGTGGGCTACGTCCACCAGAGAAATTGTCAGGTCCTTCCTTTATTGTTATCCAGCAAATGAAGGGATACAACCTACAGCAAAACCATTGTAACTTCCTCTTCTTTCTCTCACAGTATCCTCTCTCAGAATACAATATTCACCACCATCCATAGTCACGATACATTTCCCTCATAAAAGAGGGTTGCCTTCTAGGGCAAAAAACCCTAACATAATCTCTAGTGTTAGATCTACGACCTTATAATGAACGGTCTAGATTTACAATGAAATTACAATATACTTTTACAAGGCAATTTTTTCTTCGGGGGCTTCGCCTCCGAACCCCCGTTGGGGGCACGCTTGCCCCCAGACCCCGCAGAGGGGGTACCCCCCCTCTGCACTCCCCCACGTGGAAGAGTGTACATACTTCTGGGGTGTAAATACTTCATGGGGTATAAACACAACTGAAAGTAAAAGACCTATAAATCAGGAAGATAATCAGGCTCCACAACCAACAATCTCCCACTTGGAGACTGATCTCAACAACTCCATCGTTGCTGTATATGTTGGACTCTAAACCTTCTTGGACCTGGAAAATTTCTCATTTTCATATTCATTCTTGAAGACCAACTGAAACTGAGCAAGAACTCAGTTTCTCCTTGGTTACTCCCTTTGTTAACATGTCTGTGGGATTCTGGCTAGTGTGTATCTTTTCCAACTTCAATTGTCCATCTTCTAAGGCAGATCGTATGAAGTGGTACCTCAACTTTATATGCTTAGTCTTCGAATGGAAGGTTGAGTTATTTTCAAGGTGAATGGCACTCTGACTGTCACAGTACAACTTGTTGTTCTCCTACTTCTTTCAAAATATATCCATAAACCTTTGTAACCAAATCATCTCTTTACTAGCCTCTGTAGTAGCAACATACTCTGCCTCTGTTGTTGAAAGTGAAACAACCTTTTGCAGTTTTGAAATCCAACTTACTGTTGTTCCACCTATAGTAAAAACATACCC
>ML873606.1:0-10887 GCA_009831015.1 Picea engelmannii | reverse complement strand
TTGTAGTATATTCTTATGAAAACTGGAGTACATCCAGAGATCTTATTATGAATTTATTCATTCATCAGATGTCTATTAAACAGTAATTCAGTGCAGTAATAACAAAGTAAACTAACACAGATGAATAAGACACATGAACACCAAGATTTAAGGTGGAAACCCAACTCGGGAGAAAACCACCGCTGTCGTTGTCTCTGTCCTCAATGAATATTATTAACAAAACATTCTACAACAGTGTACTAGTGCAGACTCATACTAGTACGCAAGCCTCTACCTGCAGAAGGCTGCAACCTTCTCTCATTTACCAGCCTTTCCTGGAAGGGAGCTTCAACCCCCTGAAGATAGTAGTAGTTTCTACTGAAGGGTTTAACCCTCATACTCATTGCTGACCACGTTTCATTAATTTTCACACTGGATCAGTAATAATATGTGTTGCTAAGCAGTTCAGATCTATTGTAACTTACCGGGATTCATTGTAGTTCTTCCATCTGTCCAAATTACCTCAGCGATCTGTAGATGTGCCTACTGTCAGGAAATGGATTCCACATCCTCCAGAAGGGACCCCTGCTACCTATCACCGTCTCTTGCCATCCTTACCGTCCTTACCGTCCTGCTTCGCTTCTGTAGAAAGAGCATCGACCCCTTCCTAAACCCATGGATCCAGGACCCATTCAACGCTCATCGGGTCTCATCTTTATTGCTCGGGGGAAATCGGGCCCCTTTTTAAAATTTTAAATTAAATCTACGCACGCCCCTTTTTAAATCAATGGTTCTGATCAATTCTGTATTTGACGATCCAGATTCACTTGCGATTTTGCGTTTCGCGAAATCATGGTTTTTGATGTTCCCATGTACATGCCTCCGGGATTCCGATCCTCCGATCCCCGATTCTCCGTTGAAGGAGATCAACGGTCCAGATGCGATCTTGACTCAACGGTTGCGATTGAATCGCAATATCGCGTTTCGCAATTTCGGGGTTTCTGTTGCAGTGTGTTCTTGCCTTTTTGAATTCGCGATCCCCAAAATTCCGATATGAGCTGCAATCAACGATCCTGATCCTTTCTGGATTTGACGGTCCAGATTCAATCGGGATTTCTTTCATCGTTATTTCACAATGCGCAAATCCCTTGTCACCGGGATCTCCGATTTCCCGACGGCGCTCGATCCTTTGCCACGCGTCCTTCCAGATGGACGGCTTTGATCTTTCGAGGTGGACGACATACTATATTTCGTATCGGGAAATCGTATTTCGCGATTTCAGGGTATCTGATGCACTTGTTCACGGGAGTCGCGAAACCCTGATTCCCGATTCTCCGATAAGGGCTGTGATCAACGGTCCAGAACACTTCTTACCCAACGACTGTGATTACATCGCGAAATTGCGATATGCGATTTCGGGATTTTCGTTGTCATTGTTTACTGGACTCGTGAAACTCCGATTCCCGATTCTCCGATGAAAAGAATCAATGGTCCAGATCTTCATGCTTGCTTTAACGACTGTGATTAAGTCGTGAAATCGCATATCGTGATTTCGGAGTTTTCATTGTCGAATGAATTGGACATTTCAAAGTCTCGATCCCCGATTCTCCGATGGCTTATCTCCCTCGCATATTTTGCAGATCTGATGGCTGTCGGGTATTCGCTTCCAATCTGATGGCGCAGATCACTTCTTCTGCACGCCAACTCCTGCGCTTAACATCTGTGCAGCTTCTCCCAATCCAACAGCTGTCGGGATTTCCGAGTGAGATCCGACGACTCTCGGTCTCTTTCCTGTGCTTCTTGCGCGTATAAGAACGCTATGCCTCCTGAGCTTATTCTCCTTGAATCCTTAAAGGATTATGACGTCTGCGCGCAATCATTCACCTCTCTGAACTTTGTCTTTTGTTTGCCTGTCATCCTGTAAAAACATGCCAACAATCCTTTGTACATTCTTCCTGTACACATGCCATCTTCATTGCTGTACTTGCCATCAATGACAAGCATATGCTACCTGTTAAACGTTTCCAACACAGGTATATGTCAAAACTGGGAAAGGAGCGTTGGATAGTAGTAAAGAGGGTTTTCAGGTATTTGCGTGGCACTACTAGTTATGGATTGTGCTACCAAGGAAGACTAGGTTTGGACAAAGTGTTGGACATACATGGCTTTGTGGATGTAGATTGGGCTAGAGATCTAGATCGTAGAATATCTACAAGCGGGTATATGTTTAACCTGTTTGGAGGAGCAATCAGTTGGATGAGAAAAAGACAGTCTGTAGTGGCACTTTCAACTACAGAAGTTGAATACATGGAATCCACTCATGCAAGAAATTAAGCAGTATGGTTACAAAGATTGTGTTCAGGTATTGGGTTGATACAAAAATTTGTAAGGATAGATTGTGATAGTTAGAGTGCAATTTTTCTGGCGAAGAACCCAGCTTATCATTCAAAGAAAAATCATATTGATGTTCAATATCCCTTTGTGAGAGACATGGTTGAAGAAAAAAAGGTGTTGTTGATGAAGGTGGACACTTTGATGAATGTTGCAGATTCATTAACAAAATATGTGAGCACTGAGAATTTCTCTTGGTGTAGAGGATATTTGGGCATTGCTTCCCTAGATTATTGACTATGTATCCCTATAATCCCCTCAATGCAAAGAAAACAACAAGTGGGAGGTTGGATATGTGTTATATTTTTTGCACGACTAGAACTACTGTTTACATTGCATTGGTCACACTGGGGGGTAATATGGGGGCGTATTTCCCCCTTCCTAGGGGGTGGAGCTCCCCTGTCTGTGGGGTTTGTAGGGGGTGAGATCCCCCTGCACAGGGGTTGGGGGCAACACCCTCAATTTTTTTTTTAGCAGTTTTCATGTCCATTTTTGAGCGATTTTTCGGCACATGGTTTTTCATCAATGGTTTTCTATTTCTGATTAAGGAATTAGAGTTTTTGACTAATCCAGGTCATTGGATTAGGGTTTTTGATGCCACTAGTTCCTATATGTATATTGTCTTGTAAACAATGCATGACGTGAGATGAATATAGAAGATGTTGGTTTTCCTGATTTGTGTTTCCAAAGAAAAAATCTCTGTGTAATGTGTGTATTTTCCATTGTATATTTTTTATTCTTTTATTAAAAATCTGTTTGCAGTAAATTATTGAACAATGTTAAAATATACAAGGCAACAATATATATTAAACATATATATAAAAAAATGAAAATTAAAATAGTAAAGTCCATTGGGTTCTCTCTATCTATATCAAAACACTCAATGAACAAAGACAAATCAAGAGTTGAGTTGAAATGTTCACAATGGAAGGAAAAACACAAACAAGATTAGAAACATAAAATAATTTACAAATTACCCAAAAAAATCCACAACATGGATGTGTTCTAATAGTATAGAGAGATTCCCCATTAATTAAAGAAAATATCCACCACTAATGCCTTAAAGTACATTTGAGTGGTGCTTTTAAGAATTTATGTTGATTTTAACTTAATCCCATCTAAAACATGTACTCAACAAAATGACCCATAAAAAATATCCCAATAATCCTTGAAGTGGAAAGCGAGGTTAGTTACCAAAATAGTGGTAAATACGCAGTGTTTTTTCACGAATTTCATGTAAGTCGTAGCTCATGGAAAGTACTTTGCGTAAAAAAGTCACTCTTTAATGTAAAGTTTGTATTTATTGATTAATGCAAACCGATCAACACACAAAGTAATGGAACTAGTAACATGTATCTAGAGTAATCCTTGAGATACTTTCTATTTTCCAAAAATAAGATTGCAACTATAAAACCTCATCTTGAAAACCGACTTTGGATCCCATATTTTGACAAATTTGCAGATTGTAAGTCCAACACATGTGATGTGATGAAACATTATCATCACATTCCTTTCTTTAAACGATTTTGTTCATTTTGACTTGGTTGTAAGTAAAAGGTGTTTATTGAAGGATTTGATTACAAAACAACCTAGTCAACAAACAAATCCCTTGTTGCATCCCATAACAATTCCAGAGAATCATATAAATAAAAATAATAGCATCACTTCAAACTATCCAATTTTCCATGCCAATTTTGAAGTGGGTGAGGAAGCATCTCAACTCCAAATTCTCACACCTACCAATGTTTTGGCCATCTATTGGAAGTGATTCCATTCGATATGTGTGATTTCTGTTCTGCTACTATAGTTGCAGTGAAAGAAGATATTTTCTCGCTTGACGAGTGTTGAGTAAAAGAAATGGAAGTCCTCCTCACAACATTTTTTCGAATCTTGTTTGGCTAAGACAAGATATGTTGGATTACCACCCTAATTTATAGCCTTATTTCAAGTTCAATTAACCTTCAAGTTATTAACTTAAAGACCAACTAATATTTTTTTAATCATTTATCAAATGCAAACTGAAATAAAGAAGTCTGATGTTTTTTAGATAATAATTTAAACAAGAAGAAAAATCACAAAATATGATAGAAATAAGAAATACCAAGAGAGTTGCAAAACCATCAATGATTTTTTTCATTCATTCTGTAACAATCAATACACTTCACATACTTTCAAAGTATGGAACATATGAAATTTTAGTAGCCTAAGGTAGCACACATATAGACCACTAGGGCCATCAAATCAGACCAAGAATGATAATCCAACAGACAGCTTGCACTCTGTTATGATTCTGCACAAGAATCCTATTTAGCATTGAGAAATTAATCCAGAAACCAAAAGAAGTATGCAAACTATCAAACAGACAATAAACTTGGAAGCATATCAGAATTCAATGCTCCTTGGTCCTATATTTTTCTCACCTTCAATAGACCCTGCTATCACAAGAAGTGTCTTAGCTTTGAAATCAGATATGAAGGAAGTAGTAATGAAATCTCACTTGGAAGTAAGAGCATACCTTATCAAAGAAATGTGTTCTCTCCTCTTTTGTCCAACTTACCTCCTTTTAATATCTCCAAGGTAGTTGAATTACTCAACCACTTCTAGTTAATTTTTTAACTAACAATTAGTTAGTTAATATGAGTGTGGTCAATTAAGTTAATAAATAATAATAATATGATAAGGGTATTAAATAAAACTAATAAGTGGGGACACCCTAATTCTCTTTAATGAATAAATAAATTGTTTCATCCTTATATCTTCCACCTTCAATGCATGACATATCAATCTCACCACGTCATACAATCCATGTCATTATTATGTAAAAATTGAAATAATCATAAGATCCCCTTGTCACTCCATATGGAAATTATGCAATTTATCCAAATCTATCCATTTCATAATTTATCAAAACATGAAGCATGTAAAATATAAGGTTGTTCAAAACAGTGCTATCAAATATGAGTTGTCCAAAATAAACATGAGTTGTCTGAAAATGATATGTTATCCAAAAATGATATGTTTTCCAAAATAAAGTGCAAACAAGTCCATATATAGATGCCAAGGAAATTACGAGAAACCATATTTACTGTGAGAGTTTTCCCCTCTCTTGCCATGACTACTCTCAACCTTCTGATTTTTTCCAATTGATGAATCTTCCTTAGAAGATTTCTGATCATTCTCTTGCATATGGGAAGTGACTGAATGAGATGATTCCTGTGATGATTTTGACCTGGCTACTGCTACTTTCACTTCCTAGAGGTTTTCTTCAAGATCAATGATTTTGGCCTTATGATGGGCATGTGAGGGTTGGGATTGAGGCTGGAAATTTTGATGTGAAGTGGGTGGTGGTGGCATTGAACTAGTGGGCCAGGCATGAAAGGTGGGTTGTTGTAGTTTATCTATGTTTTTCCATCCTTGTGAGTGTTTGGGAGGAGGGTGCGCAATATCTTGCTAAAGCTAGCCATCTCGTTCTGACACAACTAAAGGATTGGAATTATGATTTGGAATCGATATGCCAATATTTGGGCGTGGATTCTCAGGAACAGGCAGAGGTATGTAAGCTTGTTTTCCAGCCAAGTTGAGGAACCATGTTTGTAATAGTTGTTTGACTCTTCTGAATCTGCATTAAATGTATAGAGAACCTTAATATTTTGTTTCCCCTTTGCCAGGGACCGAATCCTCTACCTATGTTATTACTCCTCCTGCTACGACTTCCCCTACTGAAAAATATCATTCTAACACACATTCACAAATATTAGAACCATAGCATGACTAATCAATCATCTAAATTTTTGCAAAATATTAATTTAGACCTAGCTCTATATACATAACAATACATGTGCAAGAAGTCAATATGCATTCCACATTCCAGAACTAGTAATTACTCAGAATGGGGATTTATAGGGCTCTTGGGAATTCATGATCAGGGTTGTAATTAGAGGGAAATGGTAAGTATGATCGGGAAGTGCAATACAGACTGTTCATTTACCATGACTAGTTCCATCACATCATTATCATCAACATATTTTAATATGAAACAGAGCAGAGATCAAACCAACTAAACGCTTCTTTTCAACTTATATAATTATGCCATGAAACATTCCTTACAATTATAATCTAAGCATGGTAATGAAACATGTAATTCGGTTGATGAAAGGGATTGTAATGAACAGAAAATGTTAAGTATGATAGGAAAACATAATGGACATTCTTATACTATAGTTATCTCCATTATCATTCAATCCTTACAATTCCAACAAATAGGATTATAGTCACCATACAACCATAGTGTTCATTAATATCGGTCTATCTCTAATTCCATAAAGTATCATTTCGAAAATGTAGTTGCGAAATGTCACACAACAGTTTTTTCATCACTCGAATTGTTCTCAAAATATTTTTTTTGTTACATTCCAAGCATTATTTCTTTTTTTTCCAATGATCAAAATCCATGTAGTAATCCTTATTTAACACCAATTTCCTTCTTCAATAAAAAAAATTACACATTACTGTCAACATAAAATGCGAAACATTCATGTAGACAACGCTAAAAAATAAACAAAGTCATCAAACAAACATTTGAGTCATCCAAACAAACATTTGTTTATATGTGCTCTTAAATGATCAATTTCATTTCTTATCAGACAACACTTGAATGATCAAATCGTAACGATGCTTATTCAATCCGACCTCAAACTACATAGAACCCTTTTATTTGCAAGGAGATGAAATATAAATATATGCATTGAAATTACTCAATCAATATTATGGTATCATACCCCTATTATGGCCAAAAGGTCACGAAATTGAACCCGACAGAGGTGTCACGGAACAACAAGGGGTTTCAAAAATTGCCACCAAAGCACCACCATTAACTTTGCGAGGCCAAATGGGTTACTAAGAAACAATCTCAAACTCTGGTGTGACATTTGTCACAAGTATAATCATAATACACAAAGACAACGATGCCTCCTTCTTGTTTTCGGTCCCAAATAATGACCATAATCAAAATGACCAGGGTTTTTCATGATTGTGGTTGTCAATGAACAACAAAATGCCGATAATAAGAGGGATTTGACCCAAAACATTTTAGTTCAGACTTGGCATGACCGAAATATGTATGCGGCTAGACCAACAAAGTTATGCATAGGGTCACATGATATTTCAAGAAAGAACATAGGGTCTGCAACACTAAAACACCAAAGACCCAAAATACCAAACTTTGCCATTTTAATGAGCCATAGATAAATGCAGACCAACATGGTAAGTAGGAAACCAACCGCCATAACTATGTAAATCATAAGATTCAAACTTTTTTGCATGCATTTTTCCAAATATGGGAGAAAAACCACCTTATTTTTCTTCAAAACAGAACATGAAAGCGTCGAATAACAAGCACAACATGCAGTTACAAAGCTAGATGTAAATTCATAACATAATAATTAATTAATAAATAATAACTAGTATTAATGAAAGGACATGTCTCAAATGACATGACTATTGGTTAAGGGCACCCCTGCATGGGTATATAAACAAGCCCTCATTCTCAATTGTATATCATCTTTTCTTATCTATTCATATTTTATACATTATTACTACATGGATTATTATGTTATATTCCAAGTATTTTGGATAATTCTCATGTGAGCGAACTTTGTTCGTCTCATTTGGTATAAGAGCTTCGTTTTTCTGATCCAGGTCATTGGCCATACATTATCAATCAAAGTTTCTTTGATTCCAGGTCATTGACCACAATAGGCCCTTGGCCACTCCCATAAAACCACAAATCACATCTGTATAGCCACAAATTAGAAGGTTGGCCGTATGAATTAAGTTATATGCAGAAAAAAAAAAGTACAGCAGCCAAAGAAGCTGGAAACTTTGTCGTACGATTGTTGTAATCTGTACAATATTTTCAAATTGTCCGTACTTACCACCAATAGCAAATCGTCTTATACAATCACCAATTGATCGTTGTCGTACAACCATAAATTTGGTCAATCCTACAACCATATGATTGATAAATCAGTCTGTACAATCCGTTCTGTGATATAATTGGAGGGACGTGTGACTTTTTAACTGGGAAATTAATTGCATGTATGGTGAGTTTTAAAGATAAGCGCAGTGCGTACGAAAAATTAGCATTGTTGTACATGTTCGTACAATCTTCAATTGATAAATTAATCCAATGTGTACTGTATTGTGCCGTACCATTCCATCCGTACAAATCATGGTGTAAAAAGGTCATGTCCGTACATGTTTTAAATTTCATGTTGAAGTTAAGATATATAAAGGGTATTATTTTTTTAAAAAGGAAAAATTCACCTTCATTAAAGATTTTATAAAAAAAAAGGAAGTTTCACAAAGGGAAAAATTCACTTCATTTTGGTATAAATCCTAGAATATATATCAAACATTATAAAAGGGAAAATTCTAAATAAAGTGAAATGGTTCTATTATTAAGTGAATGACATCGATTAAATAGTCATAAATTAAAGGAGCTTAAGCCTTTATTATTAAAAGGGAAAGAAATTAATAATAAAAGGAAAAAAAAAATTATAAAAGGTTTTTTTTAAATAAAGAAGCCTTTATTTAAAGAAATCAATTATAAAAGGTGTTTTTTAATAAAGAAGACACTTATATTTAAAAAGGAGAAGAAAGAGTATTTTATTATATTCCAAGTTGCTTTTAAAAAGATAAAGGAGTATTACAAAATTAGTGAAGAAAATTATACGTGGAAATATAAGGAAAAGGTGAATATAAGTTTTATTATTGAGTGGAAGTACCTTTACATTTTATTAAAAAAAAAAAGATTATCAAGAAAACTATTTACAAGGAAGCAAAGAAGTGAAAAAAAAAACAAGGAAGTATAGAAATAAAAAGAAAAAAATAGAATATTCAATATATATATATATATAGGGATTATATTAGATTATTTATGGAGATATAAAGAAATCAAATACATATTATTGGATGAAAAAGTAAAATTGCTTTTGAAAAAGTAAAAAAAATTAATATTTCAAATATTAAAGAGAAAGCGCTTTTAATACAAATATTAAAAGGAAAAGTACTTTTATACTTTATTATTAAGGTGTAATTATAAGGTGAAAAAGCTATTAAAAAGTGTACTTTATATAAGATATGTATTTATAAAGTGAAAGGAGTCTAAGGAAAATGAATTTTTCTAAAAAAGATTGAAGAAACATTTAAAAATCATTTATTATGGAAGGATATCAAGGTAACTTAGAAATACAATCACAAATATTGGAAGGAGAACTAGGACATTATAAAGCGAGCAATAAAAAATTACAGTTTGAAATTGAGAAGGAAAAATATTTTAATGGGTTAACACAGAAAGATAACTGCTACTTAAAAGAGCGTATTCGGGAACTCATTGTACTAAATGAAGAACTAAATATCGAAAGACAAAAAATGGACCAAGACTTACTAGAACGAGATGAAGAAATATTACAATTAAAAAATCATAGTGAAAAACTTCTTACTTAAATTAAGAAGTCAAGGGATACAAAACAACATGTCCATGAGTTGGAGCAAGAGAATCAAGATCTCGGGAAGAAATTATCAAGAAATGATGAAGAAGCTTCTCATTTGAAGAACCTTAATAAAAAATTGCTTGAACAAATTAAAAAGATGAAAGATGAAAAGCCAGAGAATCGAAATATTATAAATAAAGTCAGCAAATCAAAAGATGAAGAAAAAATTTCACGCCAAGGGTTCATAATCAATTTTTTTTACCTTAGATTAAAAAGTTGAAGCATGATAAGAAGACTTTACAAGAAAAGCTAGATCACAAAACATCATTAGTCGATAAGGAAACAATGACAGACCCAATCAACCTTACAACTCAAAAGGAGGCAAATCCAGGTGATGTAAAGAAGTTTTCAAATGTCGAGGTACAAATAAGCCAGAGATATCAAGAAGACTCAATTCCAAAAGTTAATCAAGAAAAATATGCAAGTATAAAAAGTAAAGATCAAGTTGCAAGGATGCCTTATCAACATCTTAATCACAAAAATCGATACTTCAGCCAATCAATGTATCAACAAAAACAAATAATCGCTATGTCGAAGAATATTACTTCCACTACCAGTGCGGGTCAAAATAGAAGCGATCATGGGAGTAGAAATGTATCAAGTTCTTTCCAAGAACCCTATAAAAATCCAAATCCGTAGAAGATCGAATTAGGATGGGAAGACTCCTTTACATTTCGACAATACTGCTCAGCGCTTAGAAGATCCTATCGTCTCTGGTCCTCAACGATTACTGAATCAATAATGAAGAAGCATGAGACACTAATTACAAGCTAGAGCAAGAGATAAGTCTTCCATAAAGTATGCTTTGAGGACAAAGCATATTTAAGGGGAAGGCAATGTTATGAACATAAATATACATATAAATAGATATTCATAACATAATAATTAATTAATAAATAATAACTATTATTAATGAAAGGACATGTCTCAAATGACATGACTATTGGTTAAGGGCACCCCTGCA
>WSFP011456817.1:0-19244 GCA_009831015.1 Picea engelmannii | reverse complement strand
TTTTGGGCGTTTTACAGTGTTCATCCCCCACACCCATGAGTGGACATGCATTTGTGTTATTTTCCCTGTTTGGCGAGGTCGATATCTGTTCTTCTGTGAGATTTTGTTGGTGCTTCAGTGTTGACATGATAGAAAATAGTTGCATGAAAAATAGTTCGAGAAGTACATGTGAAATTGCAATATCCATTGTTTTTTTGTTAAAATAAAACATATGCAGGCTGTAGTTATAAACCATGTATGGTGAAATGTGCCCAAATGACAATACATGTTCTTTATCCTCTACACATACTGGTGTGTCCACGATACAATTTGTCTTGTACTTGAGATATGATATGTACAACAAAGATTCTGCAAAATTATATTTCCATGTTTGGAAGCATATCTGGGTAGTTTGCCATGGAAAACCAAAATCTTGTA
This sequence comes from Picea engelmannii, assembly GCA_009831015.1. Classification (NCBI taxonomy): domain Eukaryota; kingdom Viridiplantae; phylum Streptophyta; class Pinopsida; order Pinales; family Pinaceae; genus Picea; species Picea engelmannii. The sequence continues at coordinate 18,827 of WSFP011456817.1, read as the reverse complement.
TTATGGGCACAACAGTCTATGTAGAGGATAAAGAACATGTATTTCCATGGGTGGAAGCATATCTGGATACTTTTCCACGGAAAACAAAAAATCGTTTAGCTACGACCATACAATATTTTGTGGCTTGTAATATATTTTGGGCAGGGGAAAAAATTACATATTTACCGCTATGGATGGAGAAGCACAAAGGTTCACGTTTCTGCCTATATTTTAGACTATTTGTTAAGTCTCTTTTACTGTATGTACATATTACTTGTTCTCTGGTGCATACCAGCTTCCATTCATGTTCATTGTATTTTGTGCATTCCCACATTCAAACAAACGAAATAGCCGAAGAAAACGATGGAGTCTTGGCTACATCAGTTGAAGAGGAGATAGAAAGGTACATGCTTGTACTGTTATTTCATATTTCATTGTTTTGTATTTCATTTATTGTCTGTATATGTGTTCACCTAGTTTATTGTGTGTAGATGTTGCATACCTTCCTACATAATAACTTATCTTACATGTCTTCCTGCATACTAACCTACTTCATGTCCATTGTATTTTTCCTGCATTGCTACATTTAAACAAACATAATGGTTGGAGAGAACGATGGACTCTTTGGCGGGAATGTAGATGAGGGATTACAGAGGTGGATACTTGTACTCTTATTTCATATTCCAATGTTCACTTTTTCATTTACTGTCTGTATATTTGTTGTGCTTGTTCTGATGTTTTGCACCTTTTTTTGTGTTCTTTTCTTCCTTCAAATATAATATCTTTCTACGTATTCTCATGTGAATCATATTCTGTTTGCTGTTACATTGGAATAAATAGAATAGTTTCTCTTTATTTTACATGTCTGTCTTCATAGTAACTTGCCTTCATGTCCATTGCATATTCGACATTGCTACCTTGGAAGAAACAAGTTGGTTGGATAGGAAGATGAATTGTTCTGTGCAACAGCAGAGGGTTTTGTGGTACAATGTTCGAAAATGTATACCAATTGTGATGGTAAATTAAATATACAAATTGGGTGGGGGCATATAATATTAGACTAGAAAACGATGACTTGGCAACAATGGGCCTTTCTGCCCTCCCTATTTCTACTTTTTCCATTTTCTATTGTCCCTTTTGTTTTCTAATTGATCTTCTTAGTGGTCTTTCCGAAAATGCCTTGGTGCATTGGTTGGCCGACTAACGGTTTCACATGTATGGTCACGATTATACCTTATTCCATACTTACCCACTTTGTTAATTGCGGGTGCCAGGCTGGCGGGTTCAAGATTTCTCCCTTGGCTTCCTGGGGTTTGCGATATACTGATTGGCTATGGTGCCCCGCCCTCACGTCCTTTTTAATGTTACACATTTTTCCAGTAAAAAATCAGAGGCATACAATTTTACGCTCGGGTCCTCATGTTTCCTGAGTATTTTCCTTGACACCCTATTTTGTATTCCACCTCCTTCCACCCTGCATGTGACATTAAGAACTATTATGGATAGTGTACAATGCATATGCTTGTTTAGTCCTTCTGATTTTCATCTACACATGCTTGCATTAGAAAAAGTTGGACTAGTGACATGGCCATGAGCAGTCAGTCATCCTAGACATCAGCAGACCGACAAGGCCAAAGGTAAAGATGCATACACTATGCTCCTAGTATGTTTACCAAACAAATATCCTCAGCTATTTATTCATCTATGGAATGGTGAATATGCTGATGTCATCTGCAATACATGGTTTGCAGTTCACAAGAAATATTAACAAGTACAAGCGAGACACCGAACATAGCGCAGGTTCCACAGACTAAGAGGCGTGGTTACAAAACTCTGGCTCCATAGTTCATCGAAGCTATGTGTGTACTTGTAGATTTATGCTAGTGAAAGAATAATACCAAAAAACAATGCACACTACCATTCACTTTAGTTTTCCTGTTCAAAAATTGTCATTTGTTCTAGAGTTGTAACACCCAAAGTACTGTCAATAGAGGGCTTGAACAACCGTCGAACTAGACAAGAGTTCATTGGGGACATAATGGTGGTCTATAACACCTACTTGGAAAAGGAAAACAAAACTAGATCCATTGTGCATGCTAACATGACAGACAAGGAGGCCATGATGAAAGTCACACTGACTATTCCTACACAATTTGTCCAGAAACATGCAGAAAAGATATTGTCAGGTAATGGAATATCCATTACAAATTTTAATATATTGCCCAAAACAGTATATGACCGTGGTGATTGTGATTAGATTATTTCGCTCAACGAAACAAGTATTGTGGAAAAAATTCCTGATGTTTGTTCAGAATATTGTTTCATCCTGGATGCGACTATCAGCCAGCTTGCACAGAGTAGTGATATTTACTCAATTGGAACCATTGGCGCAACTGTCACACTAGAGAGAAAACTTGGCTCGCAACACATTCTCCATATAAAGGATGGAGATTCAGACAACAACAAGGAAATGGTACCGCTTTCCATATCCGGTTTTGTCCTTTACTTTCGCATGTGCATGTATCTCGGGTAAGTTACACATATATTGCATTGTTCCATGTTGCAACTACAATTGTTCGATACCTATTCAAATTTTTTTTTCATCAATGGAACAACAATTGCATAAAGGGAAGTTTCCACTTATGCTCTTCAAAAATATAACAAAGAAAAGGTATGTTAGAGAAATGATCTTTCGCACAACCCAAGCAACATTTGCAACATAGTTGCGAGCAGACATAGTACATGATCTGAAGAAACTGGCTAGCTCTACAACTGTTGTGCGTATACATCCACAAAATCATCCTCACAAATAGCCTTCACCAAATTTCTGCGGCTTGTTTTATTTTTTTAATTTTTTTTAAGGTGGGGGGGGGGGTGCAGTTGTGTATTATATTGTTCAATGTATTCATTCCTATGCTCGTGTTTTCCAGGTTGAGGGTGTTTTGGTTGCAGCAAATGCATACTCGACTCCCTTTGAGCCTGTATGTGTGAAATGCAACTCTCATGCTTCTGCTTCTGCTTTGATAAGTGATGATACAATTGATTGTCTACGATGCGGTGAAAATGTCTATATATATATGGACATTGCGTCAATGCTTCCATCTGAACCATGGGAAACAAAACCGTGCATTGTACAATTAGGCAAACTCTGTTACAATATGTGCTTCCTAGGTTGGCAGAATTTTCGTATGAAACATATCTACAAAAAAAAGGCAAGCAGTGTCTACATGCTGCGTGACTTTCGAATACACAACAAATTTACCTTAAATGAGGACAATGCAATTTTGCATATCCACTGAAGAAGGAAAAAAAAAAACATATCAAACTTTGGTAGGAAACAAAAATATCTCATGTGTCTCTGTAATATTTCTTCAACACCCAGATGAATGTTCGTCGAACTCGAGTACTTGAGATTGCATGCGCATAAGATTGTTCGGTCCAAAAATGGGAAGCATGGTAGCAAACCCCATATATCCCATGGCCTCGATTATTTCCTCCTGGGAACATATACCAGATGTAAGAGAAAACAAATGCCGCAACTTCTTTTCTTTGTATATCAAATTGTTTGATGCAAAGGTCGATGTGTGTTGCTCTATGGAACCTTGTGGGAACTTGATTGCGGCCTATTTGGAGTTTAGTTGGTTCTTGGTTGTATGTTTTGTCATTCAATTTGTATATCGCGAAACTCTGAGTGTTGTTTGGAGGACACGAAACAATAGAATTGCAATTTTTTAGCCAGCTAGCCCGCAAATCCGCCTGTCAATTTGTATGGCACTATGACGCAAATGTATTATGTGGCTTGTTTTAGCATTTTTCCTTGATTGGTAAACTTGGTAAAATTAATCTCCTGGAATAATTTGAAATCAACAAATATATACTGTGAGAAGTACAATTGTGCTATCATATCAACAAGAGGCCCTTAAAATTCAAATTGGTCGTTGTTATACTTGCGGTGATAGAATTTAAAAAAACTTTGTTTTGTTTCCTTCAATTTTTTTTAAATAAGCAATTTAACATCCTTTGATAATTTTATGTAATTAAATTGTACAATATCAATATTTAATATTAATAATTTATTATTTGAAAATGATGTTTTTAGATAATGTTAGATAGGATGACCATCCGTAAACAATCGCAATCTTCAGCCCTCCAGTCCTGGAGTCCGTCTATCAATTTGTATATCGCGAAACTCCGAGTGCTATTTGGAGGACACGAGACAATAGAAGTGCAATGTTGAGCCAGCCAACCTACAAGTCCGCCTGCCAATTTGTATATCGTGGAATTCTGAGTGTTATTTGTAGGACACGGAACAATAGAGGCCCAATTTTGAGCCTGCCAGCCCGAGAACCCACGATCCAAAAAGTGGCTAAGTATGGAATTAGGGATCCATATGTACATATTTAGTATGTATTACTTGTTTCTCGCAAAATTTCAAGGTGCAGAAGTTGGCGTATACATGTGTTCATATTTCCACTTACTTTTATATCACCAACTCGACCGATAGCTTCTCCATTTCATATTGTACAAAAGTTTTGGAACGCGAGTTTCCGAATACGTGGGTTTTTCTTTTAAATAAGATAGTTAACATCCTTTAATATTTTTATGTAATTAAATTGTACAATATCAATATTTAATATTAATACTTTAGTATTGAAAATAATGTTGTTAGATAGTTGATAGGGATCACCATCCATAAACAATCGCAATCTTGTGCCTGCTAGCCCTGGAGTCCGTCTGTCAATTTGTATATCACGGAACTCCGAGTGTTGTTTGGAGGACACAGAACAATAGAAGTGAAATGTTGAGCCATCCAGCCTGCAAGTGCTCCTGTCAATTTGTATATCGTGGAACTGTTGGGTGCTATTTGTAGGACACATAACAATAGAGGCTCAATTTTGAGCCCGCCAGCCTGAGAACCCGCGATCCAAAAAGTGGCTAAGTATGGAATGTCGTATCCGTACATGCTCTATAAAATATCATGTCCATACTTTATAAGTGTACATATTTAGTATGTATTACTCATTTTTCAAAAAATTTCCAGGTGCAGAAATTGGTAGATTCACGTCTTCAGATTTCACTTACTTTGATATCACCAGTCCAACTGACCACTTCCTCGTTTCAAAATGTAATAAATAAATATAAACTGTGCAAAGTCCAATTGTGCTATCATATCAACACGAGGCCCTTAAAATTCAAATTGGTCATTGTTATGTTTGCGGTGATAGAATTAATATCATTTTTTTAAATAAGAGAGTTAACATCTTTTAAAATTTTTATGTAATTAAATTGTACAATATCAATATTTAATACTAATAGTTTAGTATTTGAAAATAATGTTTTTAGATAGTGTTAGATAGTTGATAGGGATGACCATCCGTAAATAATTGCAATCTTGAGCCCACCAGTCTTGGATTCCATCTGCCAATTTGTATATCGCAGAAATCCGACTGCTAGTTGGAGGACACAAAACAATAGAAGTGCAATGTTGAGCATGCCAGCCCGCAGGTTCGCTTGTCAATTTGTATATCACGGAACTCTGTGTAATATTTTTAGGGCACAGAACAATAGAGGCCCAATTTTGAGCTCACTAGCCCGAGAACCCGCAATCCAAAAAGTGGCTAAGTATGGAATGAGGGATCTGTACATGCTCTATAAAATCTCACGTCCATACTTTATACAAGTACATATTTAGTATGTATTACTCGTTTCTCGAAAAATTGCTAGGTGCAGAAGTTGGTAGATACACGTGTTCAGATTTCCACTTACTTTTATATCACTAGCCCGACTGACAGCTTCCCCGTTTCATATTATACAAAATTTTTGGAACACGAGTTTCCGAATACACGGGTTTTTCTTTTAAATAAGATAGTTAACATCCTTTAATATTTTTATGTAATTAAATTGTACAATATCAATATTTAATATTATTAATTTAGTATTGAAAATAATGTTCTTAGATAGTGTTAGATAGTTTATAGGGATCACCATCCGTAAACAATCACAATATTGAGCCCACTAGCCCTGGAGTTTGTTTGTCAATCTATCTATCACAGAACTCTGAGTGTTGTTTGGAGGACACAGAACAATATAAGTGCAATGTTGATCCAACCAGCCTGCAAGTCTGCCTGTCAATTTGTATATCGCGGAACTGTTGGATGCTATTTGTAGGACACAAAACAATAGAGGCCCAATTTTGAGCCCGCCAGCTTGAGAACCTGTGATCCAAAAAGTGGCCAAGTATGGAATTTGGAATCCGTACATGCTCTATAAAATCTCATGTCCATACTTTATAAAAGTACATATTTAGTATGTATTACTCGTTTTTCGGAAAATTTCTTGGTGAAAAGCTAATCAAGAGCCTGATAACCACCCCAAACTGGATCATAGGCGACGACTTCAACATGATCCTGACACTGGAAGAAAAATCTGGTGGCATCAAAAGACTGGAGCAAGACAGTGGTAAGTTCAAGGCTCTCATTGACCATCTTAACTTAGTTGATATAGAGAATTGCAATGGTACCTTTACGTGGTCCAATCGAAGATCAGGTAATCAACACATTGCCTGTAGATTGGATCGCTTTCTGGTAACAGAGGAGATCATGGAATCAGGGGCAACTTTGGAAAGCCGGATATTACCGAAAGTAGGCTCCGACCACTGGCCACTAGGTCTGCAGATGGACATGGGGAGCCTCCCAGATACAAGCCGTTCCGCTTCGAGAAATTCTGGCTCTCCCACCCGGACTTCAAAAGACTAGCCAAATCCTGGTGGGAACAAGCAGAAATCGATCACGGCACATGCATGTACAAATTTCAGCAACGCTTAAAAAACTTCAAGTAGAGGCTAAAATTATGGAACAAAGAAAGCTTCGGAAACATCACGCAAAGAATAAAGACCATCGAAAGCAGGCTGGAGGAAATTCAAGAAATCTTCATCGCAGGGTCCAGAACAGCAGAGCTCATGCAGGAAGAGGAGCAGCTTCAGATGCAATTAGAGGAGCGACGACAGCAGGAGGAAATCTTATGGAAACAAAAATCCAGAGTCCAATGGCTTAAAGAGGGGGAAAAAACACCAAGTTTTTCCATAAATCCATGATGCATAGAAGGCACATCAACAGGATCGCCCACCTAGAGGACAGCCAGGGTAATCTCATCAGAGAGCATTCCAAAATTGAGGAGGAATTGCTCAGATACTATCAAGACCTTCTAAAAGAATCAGTCACCGACAGATCGGAGGCAATCAGGAGAGTCACCGAGCACATACCAGCTTTAATCACCCCAGAACAGAATGCGGCCTTAACCCAGCCCATTACCCAGGAAGAGGTCGACCAAGCAGTTAAGGCCATGCCCGCAGGCAAAGCCCCAGGGCCGGACGGGTTCACCACGGATTTCTTCCATCACTGCTGGGATTTGATCGTAAAAGAAGTATGGGAAGTAGTAGAGGAGTCACGAACATCGGGTCTGGTACTGCCAGCTCTCAACACCACCTTCCTCACTCTTATTCCGAAAGAGGAGCGAGTCACCAATCCCAAGCACTTCCGGCCTATATCCCTCTACAACGTCATCTACAAAATTATCACTAAGGTCATCGCCACCAGGCTCAAACCCATCCTGCCCTTCGTAATCTCCAAGGAGCAGTCAGGGTACGTTGAAGGAAGGCAAATCATGGACAGCGTCATTTTGGCTCATGAGATCATACACTCTCTCAAAACTTCAAGAACTCCAGGTATGCTCATAAAACTTGATCTCTCCAAAGCTTTTGATAGGGCCAGCTGGCAGTACATCAGGGCAGTCCTAGACGCCTTTGGGTTTGATCAGGGATGGACAAGCTGGATCTTGAATCTTCTCACCTCGACCTTCTTCTCCATTCTAATCAATGGTGTTCCATCTAAACCCTTTTCACCCTCTAGAGGAATCCGCCAGGGAGACCCCCTCTCCCCTTTTCTCTTTATTCTCCTGGCGGAGGGCCTGGGACGCTACCTCCGAGCAGCAGTCATCAAAGGTTCCCTCAAAGGCCTCCCTCTGCAAAACTTTCAGCCTTCACTCTCACACAGCCAATTCGTAGACGATACCCTCCTTCTGAACTCTCCCTCGGCCCAGGAAGCCACAAAGCTCAGCTCTATTCTCTCTGATTTCACTGAAGCCTCTGGCATGACCCTCAACCTTGATAAGTCCAAGCTCTTTTTCTTTAACACTCTGACCCCTGTGCAAAGGCATATCTCCAGACTCTTAGGAATACCTAGGAGCTCCCTTCCGTCCAATTATCTAGGCGTACCTCTAACCGGGGTTGCGACCTCTTCCATTTCCTGGGACAGCCTCCTCCTCTCCATCTCCAACAGAATGCGCAATTGGACCTTCAGACCCCTCAACATCGCTTCTCGTTTGGTTCTCCTTAAGTCTGTCCTACAAGCGCTGCCTACTTACCTCTTCACAGCCCTGGCAGCCCGCAAGAATGTCATCAAAGCTATTAGAACCCTGCAAAGAAATTTCCTTTGGCAAGGCCTCCAACCCAAAAAGAAATGGGCTCTAGTCAACTGGGATCGGCTATGCATGCCCAAGAGTCAAGGTGGACTGGGGCTCCAAGACCCTGGAAAACTAAATCAAGTGATGGGAGCCAAAATCTGGTGGAGATGGCTGAAAAATCCTTCAGCAGCTTGGGCACAACTGTGGCAGCGCAAGTATGCCCCTCTCGCACCAGAAGACCAGTTAATCAGACACAACAACTGCATACATGGCTCCAACATATGGAACACCGCTTGGCAAAATCGCACTCTGGTTCAGAATCACGCTTTTTGGGAGATAAAAGATGGTGGGAGTGCCCTCTTCTGGCAAGACTCATGGCAGCAGCTCAAACCACTGGATTCACTAGAGGAACTAACTGAACTCAAAAGAGCTCTCCACCAGCACACCCCTCTAAAAGTCAAAGATTTTTGGGCAACACATGCCACGCAGTAGCAATGGCGTCGCTGGAAAATCTCGCATCAAGAGCTCGGAGTCCCAGAAACTCTTGATCTGCAGCACTGGCAAGCCCACGCCTCCAACAGGAAAATCCGATATCGAGAAGGACCAGACATCCTGCGTTGGGGGTACACCCCGGCTGGTGTCTTCACCATCAAGGAAGCGTACTCACTACAAGGAAACCAACAGGAACCAGAAACAACACATATCTGGAGCAAGGTTTGGAATCCTGCTCTCTGGCCTAAAATCTCTACCTTTCTTTGGCTGGTGGCACACAACAGAACCTTGACCTGGGACAACCTCCATAAACGAGGCCTTATAGGACCCTCCCGCTGCGTACTCTGCCTACAAGCGGAGGAAACCAAAGAGAACCTCTTCAATGCCTGCTCCTACAACCAACAGATTTGGGACTTTGGAGTGCAACTCATGCGCAAATCCAGCCGAAATCGAAGCTGCATCAACAGTACAATTGAGAACTGGGATAGCATATCCTTCAACAACCCCATTTTAAACTGCATTTGGACCCTGCTACCGGGATTCACTCTCTGGCAAATTTGGAAGGAGCGAAACAAGAGAATATTCCACTCCCTATCCTCTCCACCAGAAGTCACTTGGGTGAAAGTCAAATCCCTAATCAAAGAAACAATCCGAAGTAAGCCTTGGACTGAGGCAGATCAGCAATGCAGCCCCGCGGAGCTAAGCATTCTTCAACATTGGCAGCCCACAACTAGCAACCAACACCAGCAAAAGCGACACATGGGTCTACCTACCAGTCCTACCAACTGGTCTCCCCCTCTAATGCATTACATCAAAGCCAACTTTGATGGGGCCTCCAAAGGCAACCTGGGACCGGGGGGCTATGGGGTCGTGATAAGAAATTCAGAAGGGGAAATCCTTGATATGGAGGCAGGCTACCTGGGAGAAACAACCAACAATGTGGCTGAGCTAACAGGACTCCTCCGAGGACTCCAAATGGCCATTGATAAAGGCCATCATAAGATTCTCCTAGAAGGAGATTCCCAAGTTATCATCAGGCTAGCTACTAGAATACTCCATGGTTGCAACCCAGACAAGATCTCACCAAGCTGGAGACTCCATAGCTTGCTAGCCGACTTCACTCTTCACCTTCAACCGCACTACAGTATCATCACCTCACATGTGAAACGAGAAGCGAACAAAGTCGCTGATCACCTGGCAAATGAGGCAGTGGACACGGGTGAGGAATGCTTATGCTGGGAAGGCCACGGCTCACCAGTCTCAGAGGTCCTCGCGTGGTGCCAAGACCTTGCCACCAAAGACCTTCACTTCCCGGATGGGGTGACAGGGAGGCCGAGGCGACCACGTGGACGCGCGTTGGGACGCAGTGGCATGGCGCTCAATGACTCACATCAAACGCCCATTAATTTGCCATGAATTTACACAGGCGTATTCAAATGTGGAGCCTGCTCGCACAAGGGGAAGGTACCCGCACTGAGTTTCAGACTTTAATGAAGGAAGTGATGGCGGTGATTATCGTAATTGGCATAACGCTTGGGTTCATTGTTAGCAGTGTAACTCCAGGCTGCAGAGAGCTCTCGAGACCCTCTGTCTCGCAGCAGCATTGGCTTCACAGCAAGTTTGCTCTCGTCCGACTGACGCGGCCGCTTCACCTGGTCGCATTATCACTCTGCATCACCATGCCAAGACTCAGGGGGACACCATGACGAGGAGCGGCTTGGCATGCAGTGAAGTCGCCACGAAAGCGAAAGGCGGACTTTGAAAAAGAAATGGCAGTGGCTGCCAGGAGAAGAAGGATGAGGGGAATGGCAATTGTCGAGGAGGTGATCCCGGACGAAGGACTGGAAAGCCCCCCTGCGCACACCTTGTTCACGGTCCTAGAAAACTGGAACCCCCGCTCGCACTTTGGTTTGGACAGCACTCCAGGAACGACAAGTGGGACGCGCAACCATGGCGGCAGCGGCAAAGAAGAACCTTATTCTCGTTGCTATGTGGAGGAGGAAGCTCCTCCTGAACCCACCAGAGTAGATACGGGAGATAAAGAGCATGGAGCGACCGCAGACACCAGCCCGGCACAGCCATCCTCAACCGACGGGGATTATCTCAGCCTCATCTTTGACGTGCGAAATCTCCTAGAAGACCAGGTCTTTCGCATCGTGCGGCTAGAGCAGAGGCTAGATATGTTCTTCACCGCGCATTCAAGAGCTACGCCGAAGAAACAATGTCCAACATGTGCCAGAGCTTACGCCTTTCCAGCGCGATGGAGGCACACTGATGCTGTCGACACTCACCTGGGCTCTGAGGTTACCTGATGTCCAGACCCAAACTTTGTTTGTGGTTTTGTTTTAATAGTCTATGCCTGTGGACAGTTAGCTTTCTATATGTTTTAGTTTTAGATGCAAACATCAGTATTATGCTGCGGCCTGCTACTCCTGGTTTCCTACGGGCGGGAGATAGCAGTGTTAATTTTGCTACTTTATGTCTGCTCTGCAACTATGATGGTCTATGGACAGGGATGTCCAGCTGCCTCGGTTTCCTGCTAAAGCGAGACAACTAGCATCCCCAACAATACTGTATTTTGTCTATGCTAATATAAAAGGCTCCAACTCTTTTTACTTAAAAAAAAAAATATTCATATTTTTTCTTTAACATTACCATAGTTAAACCTCAAGATTCATTGAGTATTTCCTTATCAAACTTCTATGCTTTACAACATGCATTTAACTTCCCTCTTCATTGCATGTTTTTCATTATCTCCAACATTGGCATGTTTTTCATTATCAACATTTTACATAGTAACAAATTCTAATTAATTTTAATAAACTTTAGTCAAATTTAAATTTGAATTAATAAAAAAATTTAAAACAATTTATTTAAATCAATTAAACTAATTTACATTTAAATTTAAAATAATATACATATATTATATTTTTATTTATAAATAATTATAAAATAATAAAATAATATACACATATTTTTATATATGAATAATTATAAAATTATATAAATAAATAAATGTTTTATACACCGATACTCAGCGATACATAAAAGATTTATGTATTAATTAAAAGATTTGTAAAATAAACCTCCGCTTAACAAATACGCATATGAAGGATTGTCTCCATGATAGTACCTACTACCAAGATGTTATACGAATCATTAAGTTCTCATTTTTAATGTTTCCAAGATGTTATAAAAACTGTCGTCAAATTTCGAAATTAAAAACCATCGTCAAATTTCGAAATTATGCCATTTGTATTATAAATAAATAAATGTGTCTATGTTCTTGTTCTTTAAACATTTTTTTTTCGAATTTATTAATTATTAATGTGATGAAAACAAGTTTCAAATTTTATATTATAACAAATCTATGTAAGAATTCTTTATTTTCCTTCTTTGCATTGAGAGTAACCTATTATTATTTTCTTTATCATATTAGTTCGGTTAATCATCATCAATAAAGCTGTTATCATATATGAAGTAATATTTACATATTAACTTTAATTATAAAAATATTTACATATAAAAATTGTTGTTAAATTTCGAAATTAAAAACTATCATTAAATTTGGAAATTATTCTATTTGTATTGATGATGATGATTAACGTCCATTAAGATCGAATTGGTCTATCGGACCTTAAGAGGGTAAGTGATTACTTGTGATTCTTTAGAGTTTTGTTTCTATGCTCGAAAAACATTAAGAGAAGCTTTCCAAGATCACCATACTTTTGTTGAGTTAAGAGGTTAGAAAGGTTGGTAGTGTGATAAATATTTTGAAAATGAGATCTAATATGGGTATAGGTTGGACAATCTAAGAGAAAGTGCTTTTCATCTTCAACCTTCTTAGTGTCACAAAGGTGACACACTCTTTCATCCCATGGCGTTTTAGGAATTGACCAACGCCCAATTTCACTATGGAGCTCGTGAGAATTTGTTCTTTATCTTAGCAATGCTTATTTTTTTCTTTACACTTGGAAAAACAGATAGATAGTTTTGATCTTCTAGATTAGGGTTGATTACATCTTTATAATACCTTAATTTTCTTTTTTCCTCTAACTCTTTATCACACCACATTTTCTCCTTAAATTTTGATTTGACGTTTTTTTTAATAGTATCTTTATTGTACAAAATGGTTTCTTCCATGATTCCCCAATAGCTTAGCCAAGACCGGGCGTCTTTATGCCATCCTCACTTGAGTCGATGATGATTATGACTTGATTTTGAAGCAATTTTAGGTAGCCTCTTGTCTTCCATGTTGTTTAACTTGTTCTTATACATTAGGTATCTAGTCATAGCCATGCTCTCAATGGGGGAGAGGCTTGTTTCTAAGAGGAGGATGGGATATGGTGTATTTCCTTTAATTTTGAGATTATAGGTTATAAAATTCTTTTGTGTTTGCTCTATCTTTCTCCAGGATTCACGAGAGATACTACAACCCCAGACTTGACATCCATAACGAATAACAGGTGTACCAAGAGTCTCAAAGAGCAGTTTCTTATTATCCCAACTCCAAAGATCAGCTGATTTACAATTGTTTTCAAGCCCATAATAAGCTTTCCATCCCCCAATAATCCTTTTCTAAATGCTATAATACCAATTGAGCTTGTGGTGAATATCAATTTGAAGATATTTATATGAAGTCACTTCCTCCAAGTTGTTGTTGTCATATACAAAGGTATCATAAGGGATCTTATTGGATTTAATAATCATGACCTTAGTCTTATCAGTATTAACAGTCATACCCATATTAGAGCAAAAATACTTGAGGATTCTTAGTTGGTTTTCAAGATCATGGGGACTCCTTTCCATAAGAACGATATCATCGGCATAAAGAAGAACATTGATGACTATACCAGTGAGAGTAGGGTCGACACAACTTGCTTTTTCCAAGCATTCTTCTAACTTGTCAATGTATATCCCAAAAAGGGTAGGGGACAAGGGACAACCTTGTTTGACTTCGATATTGCAGTTAATGTCTTTTGACCGGCCCTCAATGTTTTTAAACTTAGAAATAACATTCTCATACATCCTTATTGCAACAACCCTTAACTCGAGAGGCACTTTTATCTCTTCCAACCTATTCCAAAAGTTTTCCCTAGGAACCATGTCAAAAGCTTTTCTAAAGTCAACAAAACAACAAAACATATTGGTTTTAGTTTTGCAGAACTCCTCTGCAATGATCATAAAGGTAACAAGATGGTCCACAGTTGAATGATATCTCCTAAACCCATCCTGGCCTTTAGCTCTTTTACCGTGACTTTCTAGCCAAACGCTAATCTTTTTTTCCAAAATAATTCCATAAATCTTGATAAAATCGAGCTAATCATAATGGTCCTATAATTAGAGGGAAGGTTTCTATCCCAATTTTTAAAAATAGGAACAATGAGGCTTTGCATCCAGGGTTTAGGGAAGCCCTGCTTGACTGCTAAATTGAAGAGCTTGTGTATGTGAGGGATAAGGATTGGCCCTCCGATTTTGAAAATTTCAGCTTGGTAGCCTTCAATGTCCTCAACTTTCCCATTTGCAAGTTGCTTAACCTCGAACTCTATGTCATCTAAAGAAAAAACTTCTTCCTTTGTAGGGACAATAGGAATGGTGTCCATGGCATTAGGGAACTCGTAAAGACTTTTAAGGTAGGAATTTAAGTCCCTTAAAGGGAATCCTATTACTTTCTTTCGTATTGCGTTTTAGAATTTGGCTCCAAAACTTCTTAGGATCCAACTTGTATAGTTGCGAAAGTTGCTCTTTCCTTTTATTCATATAATATCTTTTTTTCCTTTTAATTAGGGATTTGTACGTATTGATCTTATCGAGTTTTAAGAACTCGTTAGAAGCATCCCTAATGGATTTCCTAACAATTTTACATTCTTTATCATAACAAGGGTTGGTCGTTCTATTATTCTTTTTATAGGACACCTCGAAAGAGAACTTGTTAATAGAAGTGGAAAGGGTAGTTGTAAAATTATGATAGAGTTCTTCAATGTTGTCCTTATAAGTTAGGATGTTTAATTTACTATTTAAATCCTTTAAGAAAATGTCAACTTTACTTTTGTCAAAGCGCAAATTCCTTTGATTATCATAATTCTCTTCAATGGTGCTCCTATGTATGGAAAATTTTAGAGTTAGGGTTAAAGGTTTATGATCAGAGTCAGGCTCATGGTCATTTAAAAGGTCAAAAGTTGCTATTTGGTTGGAAATGGGGATATCTGATATCACATAATCTACAACACTACTACCTAGCCCATGAATACAGGTCATCTGGTTGGAGTTTGGCCACTTCATTACTCCATTGCAAATTATTAGGTCTTGAGAGCTGCAGAGCTTGACCAACTCAGTACCAAACAAATTCTCAATTAGGTCTTTAGAGATTTTTTTGTAGCTATTAGATAAAACAAGGTCCTCATCAAGCCACAAAGGATCATTGTTGGGGTCATTACTTAAAAGAGTAGCTTGTTTAGTTGCAGTCCTAGCATTAAAGTCTCCTAGCAAGAGGATATTACCTTCATTTTTCAAATTATAAATATCTTGTTCTAAATTAGTATAGGGACAATTTTTATCTAGATTATTTTTCTTATAAAAAGTAGAATTAATAGGTGCAAAATAACAAATTGCTATATACATCTTCTTAGCATTGGTGCCTGAAATTTCTATCCAAATGTATTGATTAAGAGGGTCAATCTTATGAAGTTGAATGTGAGGGGAAATGCTCTTTCTAATATAACAAGATATGCCTCACATCCCTCTACGGTGGGATTTTTTGTTCCATGTCGACCACAAGACAAATCCTTCCATGTTAGGGACCTTAGACTCCTCATGCTCCCATGTTTCAGCTAGATAGATAATATCAATATCACTCGAGATCCAACTTATCATAGGACCTCTGCGCCATGGAAAACCATGACAATTCCAAAAAAGGATCCCGAGTGTCCAAAATTCCTATTTATTATTATCCTTCTAGTCTCTATCCCTAACAATAGCTTTTCGATTTCTAATTATTGCCCATTTTCCTTCTTTCCTGGCTTCTTTTACCTTTTGAACTTCCTTCCTTAATTCAGCTTGGCCTTTAGGAATGAGGTCTTGATTTATAAATATTCCTGACCCTTTTAAGCTCAGAGATTTACTAAGTATGTTATATTTATGGTCATTACAACTTACTTTGACACAGATCAACCTATCTTTGTGATCAATTATTTTTCCTAGCCTCTTTGCTTCTATGAGGTAAGTTGTATCAATTTGTGATTTATTTTTTAATTCTTCTTTTACTATTGCTAGCATATCCTCCTCTTGTTGTTCTTTTATACTAAAAATTATGAGGTTCGAGGCTCTTTTAAATTATAAATAAATATGTCTATATCCTTTAAACATATTTTTATATATTCTATTTTATATTAATGAAATATATATAAAATTGAAATTAAAAATATTTATGCATATCGAGTAACATTTACGTATCAACTTAATAAAAATATAATAGTCACCAATAATACTAATATTGAATATTAATGGAATATAGATAAAATTAAAACTAAAAATATTTATACATATGAAAAGAGAAACGTGAAATACATATTTAATATAAAAATGTTAAATAAAGAAAGAAACAAGAAATTTAAATTTACTATATACATATATTTAAATTTAAATTTATATAAAATAAAAATATTATATATATAATAATATAATTTTAAGTTCTTTTGCACAGTGATTTGACTGAAGAGGTATACATACCCTACCTCCTCTAGATTTAAACTTGTGATCTCTTAAAAGGAAACACATGTTCTTAATCATTAGACCCACTCATACCTGTATATATTGTTAAGAACATGTGTTTCCTCCTAAGAGGTCACAAGTTCAAATCCAGAGGGGGGGAGAGTATGTATACCTCCGTAGACTTTACCAGTCAAATCACTGGGCGGAGGGGGTCTCTTGTCCCACAAAAAATGGGGTCTCATACACCAATTTGGTGTCTGGCTTGGTCGTGACCTTAAAATTAGATTATTATTATTATTATTTAATATGAAACAAGATATTGCCCTGGATGTGGTGACACAATTATAAGACATGCCATTATGAACTAAGGGATAGGTGCCCCTTGAAGGCGAGCCAAACTCTTCTCGAGGTTGCAGGTAGGTCCCTCAACATTAATGTGGCATGCACCACCTTCACGATCTTTCACTTGGCACACTTCGATGACGGTGTCCCTACTGTGGAGGGTAAGTTCATTAAACCAAGTGAAGTATTGGGCATCAATGACTTCCATTATGGCTTGGAATGGTTTCATAGGGACTCACTCCTCTCAGATTTCTCCTTGTAGTTTGGCACTTGTTTGGTGGTCCATTGTCCTTTTCATCTATTCTTTCCCCCCACTTTGGTTTTCATTATTCTCTCCCCCTCATCCTCCCTGGTGCACTCGACCTTCTCCATTCTATGTGATAATGCCCCATGAGAGAGGCAAGTCGAAACATGTCAGTGGTGCTTTTTACAGTCCCAGGGGCAGGACAAAAATCCTTTCCTTTACTGTCCCTCCCTCCAGTGTTTTCCCTTCACATTCATCACCCTTCATTATGGCTTATGGCATTTCTATCCCTCCCATCGCCCTTCCCAATCTGCCCACCTAGGTTGACTTTGAAACTTCCCATGTCAAATTGGAAACTTCGCAGTCGATTGAGAACCCACAACATTTTACCTGAGATGTTCTGATCTCAACTTTGGAGCAGCTGAGTCCCTCTCTCCCTTGTCACTCCATGGATAATTTACCTCGACTCTATAGCGAGAGAACCAGTTCCTATTCCCAACGGAAATCAACTCCTACAACAAATCTTGTTGACGAACAACCACAAATCATTGTCGAGCTTCAAAGGGAGAAAGAAGAGATCAAATTTCGATAGAAAATCATGGAAAAAAATTTGTATTGGCTTCAAGAATCTTGTGTCACTCTACCAAACCAAGAATTAGATCATGAAAAATTGCTTCAAGCCATCATGACACCAATGATACCTGGCTCACCATAGCGTAGCGATACTAGAAGTATCTCTGATCTTTGAATGCACGATTGTCCATGGCTGTGTTGCTTTCTCAATTTTTTTTATTATCTAAAAGCTATATTCTATATCCTTATGCTATTTACATTCACACTTAGTTTTTGGAGATCAACTTTAATTTTAACAAAGAAACCAAATATACTTTTAACACCCCAAAAAAAAAAACCGAATAGCAGTATCTTTGAACATTATTTCCCAAACTTTATAGCATGATATAAAGCATGCTATAGAGATTGGTTTCCTATGTTGACAACACCCTTATGTTATAATGTAATGGTTGTTTATACAAGGTAATATAATACCAACGCCCTTTTGTTATAATACCTCATTTGGAAAAGGTAATATAATACCAACGCCCTTTTGTTATAATGTAATGGATGTTTATACAAGGTAATATTAAAAAATAGCTTTTAAAAAAAATATGAAAGAAGATATTCAACCACCAATGCGGAGGACCATTCATCCACATGGGCCATGTAAGACGGGCATCATCCACTAATGGGAGGTGCTTTAGTGTAGACTCTCCTAAAAGAAAATGTATTGATTATTGATGATGGGAATGTTTGGTTTGGAATCTTCTATTAAATTAAATAAATAAGTCTGTGGTTCGCTCACACTACGCTTTCCTAGACTGTGATGCTCCTCCGATATGGACATCAATTAAAGGGCTAACAATAATGCCTTGGTCGACTAACATCATCAAAAAGGTTCGAGGAACTATTTATCCATCATCTCTTCTTTATCCTTCGTTAAATAATGTAGAAGCAATTTTTTATCATTTGCATTAAATAATGTAGAAGCAATTTTTTATCATTTAATGTGAAAGCAAAAGCAATTTTAAGGGTGTTTTTTTTT
>ML873603.1:7821-19195 GCA_009831015.1 Picea engelmannii | reverse complement strand
TTTTGATATTTCTTCAATTTTGCAACGAAATAGTTTATTTTTTGAATGGGATTTGGAACAAAAAATAAACAAATAAAATCCAATGACCAGTTCTTGGTCAAAGACGAGAGTTTGTTCAATAACCGTTCTTCAATTTTAAATTTGTAATGTTTGCCCAAATTAACCTTTCTATAGATATTTCTTTGCAAAAAAAAAAAATGATACTTTTTTAATTATTATTTTTTTTTTCGAGTTGTAGCACTAGATTTCTTGTTCTTTTAGTTGATTGCTTTGCAGTGGAATGGTTTAGTTCTTCACCTAAATTTCCAAATGCAAATGGCCAAGGGATAGACTTTGGTCAAAGACCTTGGAGTCAGAGAAGCTCCGAAAAAATTTGAGAGTGGCTAAAAAGCCTTTGTCAAACAAAGCCTGGAAAATATGGCCAAAGCCTTGGTTGGTGGTCAAGGACCAGATTTCTCAGAGAAACTCTGAAATGATGAGGTTGGCTAAAAGCCGGTTCATACAAGGTTTGATAACGAGACTGGCCACAAGTCAAGATCAGAAAAACAAAGCTCTGATACCAAATGGGACGAACAAAGTTCGTTCACACAAGAGTTATCCAAAATATCTGGAATATAGTAATCAAATCCATATGGACAAATATATATGTAATAAGAATGAATAGTAAGATATGATAAGATGATATACAATTGAGAATGAGGGCTTGTTTATATACCCACACAGGGGTGCCCTTAACCAATAGTCATATCCTTTGAGACATGTCCTTTCATTATTAATAGTTATTATTTATTAATTAATTATTATGTTATGAATATCTATTTATAATTTTATATATATTTATGTTCATAACACTTAACTTAGTTGACCCCAAGCCCAATCTTTAGGCACTAGTCTTAGTTTCCCTAGGAAAATGTTTGCTTTACATGCTAGCCCTTGCACCTTGCATTGTTGCCTTAGCATCCTAGATTAGATCCCCTCTAACCTTAAGAAATTAAAATCAACTCCTAGAACCTAACTCTAAAACCTATCTAGTAACTAGGAACAACCCCCCTTGGCTTCCCTAGGAGTAAGCCTAGACGAAAGAGGTTCAAGTCAAAGTGACAGCGTGGGCTTTGAACCTAGGCATTGTGCCTCCAAGAACACACTAAGTGAGCCAGACTTAGCTCATGTTTGCAAGTATGTATAAGGACGGCAACAGAGTGGAAGGTTCTAGCTTGAGCGTCCAACACTTTCAAATTCATCCAACCGAAAGGATTTCCCTCTTCAATACATCAAAGGGACTCCATTGCCCAAGTTCTTTGGTTCAAGTTGTCTCTTCCTCTCTCTCACTCAAATTTCTATACAAAAAAAAACTTTGGTTTCTTTGGTCTTCTGTTGCATGCAAGAACTTAGCTGATCATAGAAAAGATAAATCTGTTCTAATTCATTTGCATGCATCTTTAAAAATTTAGATCTAAAGTTTGTTTAAAGAATCTCATCTTCTTCTAGATCTAGCCTAAGTTTGTCATAAGTTAGCCTTTGATTTCTTAGTATTTTTGGAGGCTAGTGGTAGGCAAATCTTCACATGCTTTCAAAGTTATAAATTTGAAAATCTAAAGTTGTTTTGTTTGTTGATTTTATATCAGCCTAAAAGACCCTAAGGAGGCTAGCTATCTAGCTCTCACTCCTTAGTTACTTTCCCTTGTTGTAGCCTAGTTTAATTTAGTAATTTTTGTTTTTTTTGTGTTGACCAAAGACGTTTCTAAAGTGTTTTTGGCCATCTTTTCGGTTTAATTGCTTGTTATTTTCTTGCAGAAATAACAGGCACAAGGGGAGATTCCGTCGATTTTGGTGAAATCAGGGCTTTCGGAGCATCCAGGGGTTTCCTACTTCATCAAAGAAGATTTTTTCTATTTTAAGTTTCTTGTAATTCTTAAGATCCAAAACTTATAAGGATCCAGTTTTCTGAAAAGAAGAAGCTCAAAGAGAACTTAGTTCTCATTGTAATAGGTGTAATAAAAGCGGGCCCTTTTGTGCCCAGTTTCTCCATCCCCATTAGGGGGATTTGTGTGTCGTGGTTTGGCTTTACTTTCTTTCTGTGCAAGTTTTATCTTTTGATCTTAAACACACATACAATCATAAGCAAATCCAACACACATAACACTCATATTTCACATGCATGTTTAAAATTTACTTTCAATCTTTATGCATGTTTAGTTTAGAGTTTATTTTCCACTTTCAGCAATAATTCTTGTAAGTCCCACTTTTTCAAGTTTCTTGCAAAGCATATCTTTCAGTTATTTTACAAGTTTAACTCTTTCAGTCTTGTAAAGTCAATAAACTTTGTTTGTAGTTTAATTAGGGAAATCTCGGAAGTAGCTATCTCAATGCGCGGGAAAACGCCTAAGGGGAATCAGTGAAGTAAGGTGGGCCCTCTCGGGACTTGGCTTCCCACCCGTTTTCGACATTCGACACCCTTAGTGAACTTACTGGTGAGACCTCTTGGGTTTCGGTAAATTCTCTGCAAGTTTCCAAACAAAGAGTTAGCCTCTAAAGAGGCCACATATTCTCTCATTAATCTACCATTTAATTTATCTTAATAAAACACTCGATCAACAATTGCCCACGACTCCTTTTAAGGCACTGATACAACCAGTTTATCTTTATGTGAGCAAATTACTTCATTCATGCAATTGTCTAACTAATTTCATTAATCTTGTAGATCGTGTATCCTACTTGATATATGCATGCTTATGGACAAATGGTTTATGTGATTATCACAAATGGTGAATGTTAAGTGTTGAATGCCTTTGTTTTATTAAGCAATAAACTCCTAGAAGTAGTTCTTTTGTTTTTCTTAGTTTAAAAGAGCCTTAGATTATTTTTAAAGGGACCACCCCCCTTGGCTTCGCTAGGAGTTGGCCTAGACGGAGGAGTTGAGGATCAGGTGACAGCACCTTGACTCGAAACTTGCCCCCAAGGACACACCAAGTGGATTGAAGATTTCTTTCACGTTAGCCCAGGTGTGTATAAGGCGGCAACAGGACCTATTACCTTTTCTCATAAATGGGGCAAAGGGAATTGATAGTAGATCATAGATCAAACACATTTAAATTGTATAGTATATATTTGACAAGATTTTGTTTTGTCTATTTAATTTTGAATTGACAACTACTGATATTTAATGTACAATGCATCATTTGACATCTAATACATCCTATATATTTATATTATTTTCATATTTATATGGCAATGTGATATTTTGATGTTATTGTTACTTTAAGCCTTAAGGGCATGTTATTTTCTTTCAATATATTTTGTCAATAAAACCTATCCAATATAAATATTTGGAAAATGAAGGAAAAAAAATTATTTTAGGATTTCCAATCAAAAGGGATAGAAAATTTCAGTACTCCATTATTATGATATCTTTTATTTATATGACACATTAGTATAACCCAAAAAAAAATGTCGTGTCTTACTTCATATCGATCCCATGTTTGCTTGTAGCCAAGAACCACTCTTGTTATAAATACAATAAGTGCACCAAATGCAATCACATCAAGCATAAACGCTGAACTGCATAAGAATTCGAATTTGTTAGCATGCATAGAAACAATAATTCGATCAATTAAATTTTCACTAATTTGGCTCCCTTTAATGTGTACTTTAGTGATGGTAAACAAATTAAGGTGAAGGCTAAATTAAGATACTCGAGACTCCTTATATGGATTGTTACAAGTAGTATGGCATGCAAAACTATACAAGTAGTTTGGCATGCAAAACTATGTTGTCGCATACGATGCATAAATACATTTTTAAATGTTCATCCTAGAAGGTAGAATTGATATTACAATGTAAAACATAGCATGGGGTGCTCAAATGCTTATTTGCATGCTTAATATCACACCAAACACAAATGCATACTAATGATTATATGTAGGTATCCTAGATTGAATGAAACAAATAACAAAAATATTCTCTGAAATTTAACCATATGATGTTTGTTGACTCATGCTTCGTCACCTACTGCAAGAGATCGCAAAGAGTTGTGAAGCTTATAAATTATTTAAAAAAATTAATAACTATCATAGGTGGGGTCCCCTAGGAGAAAACACTGAAATGATAAAGTTCTTGTATGAAATTCTCTTTCTCAGCACTATGGCATGGTATCAGTTTCAGTTTGGGGCATCACTTCAAATATGGAATTTAAAATCAGTTATTACTTGACAATCAATCTTTGGCTTAATGATTCCTAGCATCCTATGATATTTTCTGAATGAATATATATCTTCAAGACAATAAATGGTGCTAAAGAGAGAGATATATATTGGGATCATCGTTTAAAAGCTCATACCGAACACTTATTTGTATAGCTAGCATATGCATCTTATATTTTATATTTTAAATGAGCTATATTGCAGTTTTAAAAGGCATCAAACTTGTGATAAAAGTGGCATTCAATAGATTACAAAAGAGAACAAACATATGGTGGCATGACAATGGTTCATGTTTCACATGCATATAGTATGCAAAGTTTATGGTTCACAATACTTCTTACAAGCAAATGATATGTAAAGTATATAGCTTATGAAAAGGTCAATAAATAAGTGATTGATATATGACAAAGGTTATTTCATATGATTAGTCTCAACCATAGTTGTGTCTCAACACACAATCACATGATTTTAACATTATGCAGTGGGTATTTGATTTCATATGGTATTGTTTGGAGGTTGACAGTGCATGGGTAGTGTTGATTTTTTATTAAGCTTGGATCAAGCATGAAGTTCATTCCAATTTTAGCATTTTACTTGAATCATAGACAATTGCAGTTACACCATAAACAATTTGTTGCAGCAACCAAGATCACAAGAAGAAATACCATGCACAAGTACACAAGAAGTATCCAGGGAAACCCTTCTCAACAAGGGATGAAAACTCAACCAATCCTTTGCTATATTCTTCAAGAGAAATACCTCCCACACCATAAACCTAGCACACAAAAGGGTGCTCCCAAAACCTAGAAGGCTAGCGTCCAAGAGAGGTGCGCACTTCGGCCCTAGAACTTGCACTTGCTGAAATTTCCAAAATCACACTTGTGTTGTATTTCCTCAATGGGGAAATCAACTTTATTTATATTAGACTGCACACATCAAAAGTGGTATCTATTGGCACAACAAGGCTGACCTCAATAACTCAGAATATAATTAATAATTACAATATTAATTATCTTTTACATTAATTAACTTTCACTTTATGGTGGGGCTGACCTGTACCCTTTACATCACAATTAGGGTTACAGGTAAGTCTGACTCTTGGACAATATAGGAAGGGATCTCGCACACCCACTAGTGCTCATCCACTAGGGGCACGTCCACTTGTGCTCAGCCACAGAGACGTTCAAGTCAACAGATCTCTATCTCACTGCGTCTCATAGCAGAATCATCTGGAGTATCACATCATCTCAACTCTCTGCACAGAGGAGAACAGTAAACCCATCACATGGGCTCCTTCACCACTCACAGGGGTACACATCGTTTCATCTTCGTCTCAGAGAGAACAACACACCCAACTCATGGGCATCTTCCCTTCAGAGGGACACAGCGTTCCATCT
The DNA here is from genome assembly GCA_009831015.1 of Picea engelmannii. Lineage (NCBI taxonomy): Eukaryota > Viridiplantae > Streptophyta > Pinopsida > Pinales > Pinaceae > Picea > Picea engelmannii. The sequence continues at coordinate 13,599 of ML873603.1, read as the reverse complement.
CCGTCTCAGAGAGGAACGTCAACCATCTCATGGGCACACCCAACTCAAGGGCTTCCTCACCCCACAAAAAGGCACACAGCATTCCATCTTCGTCTCAGAGAGGAACAACACACCCATCTCATGGGCACACCCAACTCATGGGCTCTCTCACAAGCCGACTCACTCAGTCTGTGTCCTGGAGGATGTCTCACGCAGCTGTAATCATCAACACTCCCTCTCAACTAGGGAKGCATTCTCCACCAGGCCAAGTCTCTCACGGAAGTACTCGAACTTTGTCTTGGCAAGTGGTTTGATGAAGATGTCTGCAATCTGCTCATGGGTAGGAAGGTACTGCACGTGTACTATTTTCCTCTGCACCATGTCTCTGATATAATGATACTTTATCTCAATGTGTTTCAATCTATCATGCAACACAGGGTTCTCAAAGAGCTTCATACAGCTCTAGTTATCACAATGAATAGTAGTAGGATCCATCTCATGATCAAATAAATCTATCAGAAGCTTGCGAAGCCACACTGCTTCGCGAACTGCCACACTCAATGCTATATATTCTGCCTCTGAGGTACTCAAGGCCACAGAGCTCTGTTTCCTGGTGCACCGGGAAACCATGGCAGACCCTAAGGTAAAGCAACAACCGGAGGTGCTCTTCCGGTCCACTGCGCTCCCTACCCAATCTGCATCGGCATATCCCTGCAAGCTCAAGTCTACACTGGAGGCATATCTCAGGCCATATCCAACTATGCCTCGTAGGTATCTCAATACATGTTTCGTTGTTATCCAGTGAGTCTGTCTCAGTTGACTCATGAACTGGCTAAGCACATTCACTGCATAGCATATATCAGGTATGTTGTTAACCAGATACATCAGTGATCCAATCAGTTGTTGGTACAAGTGTGGATCAATCTCGCCTGAATCAGCATCATTCATCTTCTTGAAATCCATCACCATTGGTGTAGGCATGGATTTGCATTCTGTCATACCGAACTTTTTCAATATCTCCACTGTATATTTTCCTTGACTTAGGAAAATCTCATCTGTCCGCTGCCATACTTCTGGTACCAAGAAGTACTGCATCATACCTAGATCCTTCATCTCAAATTTAGTAGTCAATGCTTGTTTGCATTCAGCAATGAGTCTCTCTTAACTGGTGAGGAATAGGTCGTCCACATATGTAGATTTTTAATGACAAAAATCAGCTAATGAAATTTATGCCAAACACTTAGCAACCTAAAGATAATTGTCTTGCATGAACTTCTTAAATGCCTTAAACCCACATTCAGAAATTACCATAAGCAGAAATACACATAGCTAAGCAAAATATGCAACGGAAATAACACAGTGGGCAGCAAGCCATAACACTCAGAAATTTAGGCAAATGCCAGGGAAAACCCCAATGTGGGGAAACCCAACGAGAGAGAGAGAGATATTATTATTCAACTTCAGGAAAGTACAAAACAGCAACAAATAAACATTTCCAGCCAAGGAAAATACCTCACAACAACAAAACAGTCCCACCAAATTCTACGGCCTGCTCCGTATAGTACGGCCTGCTTCGTACCTCGATTTTCGTGCCAACAGTCAGTGGTACGAACGTTCCGTACGACCCAGAAACAACAAACAAGATTCTGAAATCCACCTCGAAAGTCGTGCCCAAAATTTCCTCGATTTGCGTGCCAAATCTATACTGTTGTATGGAATTGTATGGATTATACGAATCCGTACAGTACGGCCTCCCAGAGAAGAAAAATAACTCAGCCCAAAAACTCAAAAAAAAAAATCCTTGGGATTTGTGCCCTAGCTCCCTTGGAAAACGTGCCCTCTTGCTGCTCACTTTCCTCTCTCAAGCTTACTCAAAAAATCTCTCTCAATCTCCTCTCAATGTATTCTCAACATGTCTTGCACACTACCCAATGCATTCTTTTATAATCTGAAAATGACATTTTCCCTCCAAAGTGTCTTTTCACCTTCCCCAACCCTAAATCCAAAGGCCAAGATTAGATCTTGCCTTTTTCGAGATCAAGAGTCATGATCCATTCCATCCAAAATGAATCACTTGAAATATTAAAGTGCTTTTACTTTATCACATAAGTGCTTTATAAAAAAAAGTCACTTTAAAATTAGAAGGTACACTTTATTAAAAAGTCACTTTAATAAAAGAACCACTTAAAACAACTTTATAAAAACTCATTACAAAGTTAAGTGCCTGGTAGTGTAAATATTGAGGTAACATTTGCATACAAGACAAAACATGTGGAGTACCTCCCGAGCTAAAAAGCTAACAACACATAGGACAAGGATTAAGCACTTGTTGCCAACAATGTGATAATATAGTTTTGGATCAACAACACTCTTGTTGAAGCCCAAACTCATCAAGAATCCATCCATTTTCTCATACCAAGCACGAGATGCTTGCTTTAGTTCATACAGGGATTTCTTCAACCTGCACACATGAGATTTTTCATTGTGTATCACGAATCCTTCTAGTTGCTCAATATAAACTTCTTCCTCAATCTCACCATTGAGAAAGGTTGTCTTTACATCCATCTGATGTAGTTTCCAACCCATGGATGTAGCTAGTGCAATGATAGAATGGATGGAAGTGTATCGGGCTACTGGAGAAAATTTCTCATCATAGTCAACTCCCTCTACTTGTGAGAACCCTCTGGCTACAAATCTCGCTTTGTATTTCTCGATACTTCCATCAGCTGCATGCTTGATTTTATAAATCCACTTGGAAGTTACTACAGACTTCCCTTCTGGTCTCGGAACAATATCCCATACATCATTTTTCAAGATAGACTGATATTCTTCTGTCATTGCATCTTGCCATACCTGTTCAACTATAGTTTCTCCATGACAAGAAGGCTCACAATCAATGATGTGGCTCATGGATGAAAGGTAGCTCGAAAATCTCTTTGGTCTCTTGCTCTCTCGGGATGTCCCTTGAGGGGTTGTATGTCCCTCTGCTTCTTGTAGAGTTTGTCGAGCCCAAGCAGGCCTTTTATGTCCTACTGCAATATCTCTGGGCATATCAATTGGAGCAACTGGATCAGCTGGAACAACTGGATCAACTAGAATAATGTCTGTCTCCCTCTGAACTGCTGAAGGGGCAGAAGGTATTGTCTCACTGTCAATTTCCATCTGAGATTCTCTGGATCTTTGGAAGGCTATCTCTTCCTCAAAAGTAACATCTCTTCTTATCTCAATCTGTCTCTGACCACGAATGTAGATACGATTTGCCTTCGAAGATTCATTGTATCCCACAAATGTACCCTTTCTCCCTGAAGGGTCTAGCTTGGATCTCTTCTCTTTGGGTACATGAAAATATATTGGGCACCCAAATATCCTGAAGTGTCCAATCTCAGGCTTCACTTCGGTGAAGGCTTCTTCTGGAGTTATGTTCTTCAAGATCTGATAAGGACTCTTGTTCTGAACATATACTGTTGTCATACATGCTTCTGCCCATAGAGTGATAGGTAGACTCTGATCATGTATCATTGCTTTGGTTGCCTCGATGATAGTTATGTTCTTCCTCTCTGCAACCCCATTTTGCTGAGGGTTGTAAGGAACTGTGTACTCCCTCTTGATCCCTGCTTCAATACAGAAATTGCTGAAATCCTTGGAGGTGTATTCTCCTCCATTATCTGATCTTAGTACCTTGATATTTCTTCCAGTCAAGTTCTTATCTTGATCTTTGAATTCTTGAAATTTTGCAAGGACTCCATCCTTGTTCTTCAAGAAGTAAATCCAAGTTTTTCGAGAGTGATCATCTATGAAGAGTACATAGTACAAATATCCATTCAGAGAGGCAACAGTCATTGGCCCACACACATTTGAATGTATCAATTCCAAGATTTATTTGGATCTATTGTCATTGCTCAAGAAGGACCCTTTAACATTCTTGCCAAGAGCACAACCTTTGCAAACACCTTTATGCTGAATCTGTATCTCTGGAAGGCCTGTTACCATTTTCCCCAGAGCTGGGAGAGCTCTATAATGAATGTGAGCAAGTCTCCTATGCCATAGCTCACTCAAGTTGATAGTGTCATGTAACAGGGCCTAGACTGGTTTGATGGTCAATCTGTATAAGTTGCTTTCTCGAACACCAATTACTTTGGCAGAATTTATATGTGAGTCTTTGTGCCATGCAAGAACTCTTCCTTCGGAAAATGTAACCTTGTAGCCTTTGTCTTCTAAGGCAGAAATGGAGACAAGGTTCCTCCTCATCCCAGGTACATATAGTACTTCACTTAGTTGAAGCTACATGTCAGAATCTAGTTGGAAGGTAGAAGTTCCAACCCCTTTCACATTATATCTGGCATCGTCTCCAAGGGAAACATGTAGATTTGTCTCTTTCTCAACAAAATTAGTTAGGTGATCTCTAAAATCGGTCATCTGCCTGGAGGCACAACTGTCAATTAACCAAGTGTTATCATTGGTAGGGACCATACCTGAGAGTGCTGAAATGTTGATGTTTTCATCTCTTTGAAGTCTTGGCTTCCATGAACTAAATTTGCTTGATCCATCAAGCTTGTCTTCCATCATGGTTCTGTACATCATATTTTTAGATTCTTCACAAACCCTTGTCAACTGGGCTAGAAAACCTAACGGCTAGGCTATGCTAGCAACCTTAGGTTTTGTTGGGCTTATGACTGCCAACAATAAGCCTTGAAAGATAGAAGAACACTGCTGAGCTAAAGAGCTCCTTCAACGAGTTGCAGAAACCCTAATTCTGGAATTTCTGCAGAAAATTGCATAACCCTAGAAACCCTAGGGCCAAAAAATCAAAATGCTCGGAAATGCAATCTGAAACTTGATGGAGGTGCGATGAAGGAGGTCGTATACTCTTATGCACTTTTTAGCCCCAGCGTCCAAGTATTAAGTGTTGGAACACCTCAGAAAGGAGGGTCGTACGAAATTTCTGGAAACCCTAGGAGGGTCGTACGGTACTGCAGAAGTGAGAGGATGACTGGTAGATGCTTGTGCAATGGGTTCTTCAACACCTATGCTCTGAAACCATGTTGATTTTTTTTATTAAGCTAGGCTCAAGCATGAAGTTCATTCCAATTTTAACATTTTACTTGAACCATAGACAATTGCAGTTACACCATAAACATTTTGTTGCAGCAACCAAGATGACAAGAAGAAATACCATGCACAAGTACACAATAAGTATCCTAGGAAACCCTTCTCAACAAGGGAATAAAACTCAGCCAATCCTTTGCTATATTCTTCAAGAGAAAGACCTCCCATACCATAAACCTAGCACACAAAAGGGTGCTCCCAAAACCTAGAAGGCTAGCACCCAAGAGTGGTGCGCACTACAGCCCTAGAACTTGCACTCGCTGAAATTTCCAAAATCACACTTGTGTTGTATTTCCTCAATGGGGAAATCACCTTTATTTATATTAGACTGGACACATCAAAAGTGGTGTCTATTGGCACAACAGGGACGACCTCGATAACTCAGAATATAATTAATAATTACAATATTAATTATCTTTTACATTAATTAACTTTCACTTTATGGTGGGGCGGGCCTGTACCCTTTACATTATGAGACGAACAAAGTTCGCTCACACAAGAGTAATCCAAAATACTTGGAATATAACAAAGTAATCCATATAGGACATTAAATAATAAATGAATAATAAGATAATATATGAGATATAATGAGATTACAATTGAGAAATGAGGGTCTGCTTATATACCCACACAGGGGTGCCCTTTACCAATAGTCATGTCCTTTGAGACATGACCTTTCATTATTAATAATTA
>WSFP011456811.1:0-19244 GCA_009831015.1 Picea engelmannii | reverse complement strand
TGAAAGAATACTTCCTGGGTCATTCCCAAAACCATTCCTCTTTTGAAAAACCATCTTATCAGGATGACCATGACTCTTCCCATTACCAAGGCCCTCATATTACCCACTTTTCCTCAGACCTCCGCCCTCTTAGAATTGAGGTGAAAAAAATTGATGGATCGAATCCTACAGACTGGGTCACCCAAATGGAACATTATTTCTCTTTCCATTACATTATTGATGATTTATCCAAGCTTCATTATGGTGTCCTATATCTGGATCTGAAACAATGGAATGGTGGCTATGGAGAAAAAAGGCACGCTAAGGGTATGTTGCTTGGACACAGTTTGTGGCCGAACTTTATGACCACTTTGACTCTGACACCCACCATTTAGGCCGATTGACCAATTTAAAGTAGTCTAGGACACTGGAAGAATTTATTTCTGCATTTGAGCACTTGGATTTGAGAACCGAGGGAATGTCAGATGGTTTCTTTAGGGAATTCTTTATCAGTGGCCTCAAAGATGAAATTTATGCCCATGTTCTCATGGAATGCCTCCAGACTTGGTTGGAAGCTACTCAATGAGCCAAGGAATCCCAACACATTGTCTCCTCCCAGACCCACAAACCCTCCTTTCCTCCTCGCCCTAAACCCACCAATTTTGCTCCTCCTACGACTCCCCTCAATATCCAAAAATCAACTAGTGTTGAAATGGTTGAACGTAAACTCAAGGGTCTTTTTTATAATTATGATGAAGCACAAGTGTAACGAACAAAAGATTTTATGGTTATGGCTGAGGATATTTCTAAAGAAAATGTAATTGTTCCACCTGTGGAGGAACTACCCCCGCCATATGACCTCACCCTACCCTCTAACCCACCCAAAGTTGACCCAGTAATTTCACTTAATTCTGTCACTGGATTATCTACTCCCCAGACTCTCAAATTAATTGGTTCCATCAAAAATAGGAAATCATCATCCTTGTGGACAGTGGTAGCACCCATAAATTTATTCATCGTTGCATTGCCCAAGAATTCAATTGTCACATCTGTGCTGCCAATAATTTTCAAATCATGATTGCCAATGGTGGTTCCATGAAATGTGGGGGATGATGTGAAAATGTGCGACTCTAAATTTGTCAATATCACCTGAAATCCCATATGTTTTCTATATACATGGGTGGTTGTGATATTATTCTTGGTTCTGAATGGTTACACACTCTAGGCCCCATTTTCATGGATTTTAAGGACTTAACCATGCAATTCCAACAAGAGGGACAAAAGTATAAGTTCTAAGGAATCACTGCAGGCTCCCCTGATATCATCAATTCCCATCACATGGAAAATCTCTGAAAAAAAGTTCATTAAGGAATTATAGCCCAAATCCATTCCATTCATGTTGTTGAGACACCTTTTGTGCATCTCGACCTCCAATCTATCCTCTCCCTCCACCAAGCTGTTTTTACCACCCCCAAAGAAATTCCCCCTTCCAGTGGCATCCATGATCATTCCATCCCTCTCATCCCGGGTAGTCTTCCCCCCAATGTTCGACCTTATCATCATCCCTTTTCCCAGAAGAATGAAATTGAGAGCATTGTTCATGAATTACTAGAATTCGGTGTTATCCATCCCAGTACTATCCCCTATTCTTCCCCCATGGTCATGGTACTCAAGAAAGAAGGTACTTGGTGCATGTGTCCTGATTTCTGCACCCTTAACAAACTCACAATCAAAGACAAATTCCCCATTCCTGTCTTTGATGACCTCTTGGATGAATTGAGTGGTGCTCAATACTTCACCAAATTGGATCGATGTTCTCGCTACCACCGTATCCGTATGAAAGAAGAAGACATCCCCAAGACTGTATTTCACACTCATGAGGGTCATTATGAATTCTTGGTAATGCCCTTTAGATTGTGTAATACTCTTTCCACTTTACAAAGTCTTATGAATCATGTATTCCATCCTTTTCTCCATCCTTTTTTATTAGTTTCCTTTGATGATATTCCCATCTATAGTAAAAATTGGCCATCCCATCTCTCCCATGTGAATCAAGTTCTCCATCTACTCTCTAAGCACCAACTTTTCCTCAAACAATCTAAATGTACCTTTGGTGCCTCAAAAGTGGAATACCTGGGTCATATTTTTGGGAAGGATGGTGTCCGAGTGGATCCTAAGAAAATTCAATCTATGCAAGATTTGCCTCACCCTGAAACTCTTAAGATATTGCATGGTTTTCTGGGTTTAACGTGCTATTATAGGAAGTTTGTTCGGAATTATGGAAATATTGTAGGTCCTCTCACTTCCCTCCTTAAAAAGAATGCTTTCACTTGGACTTCAGCTGTGGATCATTTCTTCAAAGCCTTAAAATATGTTATGTGCTTGACCCCTATCCTAGCACTCCCAGACTTCACAAAGACATTTGTATTGGAATGTGATGATTTCGGGAAAGGAATTAGAGTCGTCCTTGTGCAAGATGGAAGGCCCTTGGCCTTCACTAGAAAAAAAAAATTAGAGCGACATTTGGGCCAATCCATTTATGAAAAGGAAATGTTATATATATTTTCATGTTGTGGATCTCAGGCATCCTTGTTTATTGGGTCAACGATTCCAAATCAAAACCGATCATCATAGTCTCCAGTATTTCCTTGAACATCGAATTTCATCCCCGACACAACAAAAATGGGTGAACAAGATATTTCACTATGATTATGAGATCATTTACAAGAAGGGAAAGGAAAATGTAGTGGCCAATGCTATTTTCCAAAAATATGAAGAAGACAGGTCCCTTTTCTCCCTCTCCTTCATTGTACTAGATTGGCTCCAAGATGTTCGTCAGGAATGATTGCAAGACCCCAAAATTTCTAGCCTACTCCACCAATTGAAACACAATTATTCAATCTCTCCAGGGTACTCTTGGAATAATGAAGAGATTCGCTACAAAGGCCGTTTGTATTTATGCAATCAATCCCAAATTATATCCATAGTGCTTTCTGAACTTCATGCCTCACCCACATCCAAGCATTTAGGATTTACCAAAACCTATGAATGGGTAAAATGTTCTTTTTTCTGGAAGGTTATGAAACAAGATGTCCTCACCTTTGTGGTTGAATGTGAGTTATGTTAACACAACAAGGGATAAACTATCAAAGCTCCGGGAGCACTCCAACTTTTTTCGATTCCCCCTGCTATTTGGTGAGATATTTCTACGGAATTCATTGTAAGCTTACCTAAATTGGGCGATAAGTCAGTCATCATGGTGGTCGTCGATCGTCTCTCCAAATATGACAATTTTTGTTCTCTTCAACACCCATTCACATCTGCCACAGTGGCTCAAATATTCATGGATAATATCTTCAAGATTCATGGCATGCCTAATTCTATTGTCTTGGACAGAGACCCCACTTTCACCAACAATTTTTGGCAAGAATTGTTCAAGCTGCAGGGCACCCAATTGCATCTCAACACGACTTATCACCCCCAGATGGATGGCCAGAATAAAGTTGTCAACAAGTGTTTGGAAACATATTTTAGGTGTTTTTCATCTGAGTGAAAAAATAGGTGGGCTCAATGGTTACTCCTAGATGAATGGTGGTACACCACCTCTTACCATACAACTACTCACATGACTTCTTTTGAAGCAGTCTATGGACAAAAGCCTCCATCTGTTCTCTCCTATATTCCATGGGTCTTGAAGGTTCAGGAGGTTGACACAAATCTTATAGTTCATGAGGCTATTCGTTGTGCCCTCAAATCTAATTTGGTCATGGCTCAGAATTGCATGAAGAAAAAAACAGATCAAGGTTGTTCTGAATGCCATTTTGTTGAAGGGAACTAGGTATTTCTTTGACTACAACTTTGTAAGAAGAATTCACTCAAAGGTTAACAATGTCAGAAACTTGCGCCCAAATTTATGGTCGTTATATGGTGCTTAAGTGTGTTATATCAATGGCCTATCAGTTAACTCTACCTAGTCGGTCGAAGTTCCATCCTATTTTTCATGTTTACTGCTTGAAGAAGGTGATTGGAACTAAGTGCCAAACTCAAAATAGTATCCCTAAGTTGGATTAATAAGGTTCCATATGGTTGTAGCCACAAGTAATCTTGGCCCAGAGAGAGCGTCGTCTTCGTCAGTGCACCATCCAGGAAGTGTTAGTCCAATGGAAAGATACCCCTCTAGAAGATGCCACCTGGGAGTCGACCACCATTATACAACAATTAACTCATCTGAATCCTTGAGGACAAGGTTGTTATTGAAGGGGGAGGAAATGTTAGGGACCTAACCTCCCTAACCCCTCACGTAGGTAGAATAATATAATTCCATGTAATAAAGGCCAATATTAATAAGGCCTAGCAATAAGGAAGAATAAGTCAAATGTAAGAATAACTAATAGAATCTTCGGCTTCTAGAAGGATCTTATTCTATATTGTTCTTTTGGATAGATAGATTTAGTATAAATAGAAGTAGAGAGTATGAGAAATATTGTCTTGGATATTATTGTAATAGAGCTTTGCTCTACTAGAGGTTTCCCCCTCGAAGAGGCAAGTGAACATTTCTATTAGTAATCAAAGTGCTCTTTCTGGTGTTATTATGGTATTATTATGGTATTGTTATGGTTATATCATTGTTTCTCTACCATTTCTAGCTAAATATTTATGTTCTGCATACTATTTTATATCTGGAATATTACACTGAAATTCTTCATGAAGATGTAGAAATATTTATGGATCTGATGAATTCCTTTGGAAACCTATATAGACTTTTACCTTTTGATCATGTGGACCCATCTGCACCTGAAAATATTCCTTTCTGTTGGTAGTGGAACTAGATCCCAAGTCTGATTCTCTAGGAGTGATTCATACTCCTCATGCATGGATTCTTTCCATAATTTATTGGCCACATCCTTAGTGTAGGTGTGTGGATTAGAAGATTGAACCATATAGCAATGCATGGGAACCATTGGTTCAAAATTTTAAAGTACATGAGAAGGATCCTCATGATGAGATTGAGTCCTCATTGAATCCAATGGATTTTCTCCAAGGAAACTTGCTACCTAAAGTGTGAATTGTGCTCTCTTGGGAATCTTTTGAAGCTTCGGCACTGGCTCCTTATGTGCATGTACTACCTACTAATTTCCATGTACAAAATATGAGTGTATGGAATCATCTCTGATGTCTGGAATTTATGGAAGCATAAGAGTATCTATATGTTGCACTGGAGGTGCATGCAAAGTACTCTCCTTATGTGTAAGTAGTAAAGAATATTCGTTGTCAACAAACTTAGTGAATTTATACAACCTTGATTTGTGATCCTCTTCACCAATTGCAATATTGGAATTATTATGCATGTCAGGTACATAAATTGAATCTGATGTAAATTCAACCTTTTTACCTTTATGAGTGATCTAATAAACTGAGAGAAGGTTCATAGAAATATTTGGAACATGTAAAACATTCTCAAAACTACCATTATGGAGTTCCACTCTTCCCTCTCCTAATACTGCTACTAGAGTATCATCCCCCATGATAATAGGGGGTCTTGAGCATGAACTCAAAGAATAAAAAAATTCCTTTTTCACTGCCATATGATGTGATGCGCCAAAATCTATAATCCATGAATCATATGAGGAATTAATTTCAACAAGAGAATGATGATTATCTTTCTTAGGCACATGATATTCTTCCTTCTTCTTTTTGTCTCTGTCATGAATGAAGTTTCCAAGTTTGTTTTACTGAATTACCTGAGCCATAAGATCGATTTATTTATTCATGCATGTGGATGGTTCATGATTTGATTTATTCCAGTAAGTGCACTTCTTTCCCTTCTTCTTCTTCTTGGTATCTGAAGAGTCGTTGGAGCCTGAAGAATCATTGAAGGGTTTGGAATATCCCTCCTTCTAGTTCTATTTCTCCTTTCTATTCTGTTTGGATTTATGATTGGATGACCCTTTCCCATGATGCATGGTGAGTGCATGTGCTTTGGGATCCTTTATTAGTCCCATATGAATGAGTTTTTCCTTCTCATGTGTGAGAGAATCAATGAATTGATCCATGGTAGGAATCTTCCACTTTGTTCGCATGAGATATTTGCCAGAATGGAAAGTGGATACATAGACAACATATTCTGGTCCTATCTTAGCCAATATTGCTAGAATAATTTGTTCTACTTGTGTATATTTATCAACACCACAAGATGCCAAGCTCAATATCAAAGATTTAAAATTGGTAAATAAATCCTGCAAATTATCAAAACTTTTAGGATCCAAGGTATTCAACTCTACCTCATGCATATGACCTCTCATCTCATACTAGTTTCCAAAGACACTTTCCAACATGAAACCATAAATCAGATGAAATCAATTCAAGAAGAATTCATGTGGCCTCATCCTTTTGGTTCACCCACTAGTCTTCACAAAATGATGATGTAGGTTATGTTTTTGTCCCCATCATCAAATTGTATAGTCCTTTCCTTTTGAGTTGGAATTAAACCTTGGGATTTCAATAAAAATAATTGTATGGTGTAAGAATAATCACCAAATTTGACTAAATAATTGGTGTCATATCCATCTCTCCCATTATTTATGAGAAACCCTAAAAATTTACTCTCAATCTGCAAGTGAAAAAATTGAGAAATCACTGTAGAAAAAGGCACTTTAAGAGGCGGGCACACCTTTCCTTAAGACATAGATTGACCATTACCTAGTGGTTGCACTTTTCTAGTGTATTGGGAGAAACCCTGGTCACCCTCTACTCCCTAATGGTCACTTGTTTCTAGTGTATTGGGAGTGACCTTGGTCGCACTTTTCTAGTGTTCTAGGTGAGACCATGCCATAATGGAAAAAATTCATAAGTCTGGGTATGATGGTCACTCCTTTCGATGGGGAGAGGGTGTGACCTTGTCTTTTACATTGTTTTTTCTCACCAAAAATCTAATTTCCTTATTGTCTAGATTTTCTAGCTTGCTCCAAGCAACATGGCTCTGATACCATGTCAATGTTTCATCGAAACATGCATAGGAGACCTAGCTAAAGCAAGTAAAAATAAATCTTATCAAGAAAGTATGAGAGATTCAATATGGAAGAATGAGAAAATATATTCACACTACTCCAATGAGATAATCAATGATCCTCATTGTGATACAATGAATGAGTGGAATACACTCATATATAGGAAAGAAAATTCCATAATTAAGAAAAACAATCTAGTAGTTAGCTTTCCTTAGGAATGCATGGATGCATAATAGTTATGATCTAAATAGAAAGTATAAAATAGAACTAGTTAGTTAACTCCCACTGAACTAGTGTGTCGAAAATAGAAATTTCTCCAATAGAGAAAAGTCCTATTTAGAATCACAATGGGAATTGAATTCGAAACTACACCGAACCTGAGTATGTAGGTTTTCTCAATCAGTCATATTGATGCATACGTATTTTGGAATTATACTATGTATTAGATTTTGAAACGTTCAACATTTTGAGTAGACACTCCACCCATCATTAGGGACATGAAAATCTAAAATGATAAAAATTTGAAAAGTTGAAGTGGTTTAAGAGATGTGATGAAGCTTCTGGTTTGTTGTGTTTCTTTGTATCTCTCGATCTTATTTTCCAAATTGAATCTGCAAGTTCACCCAATTAGATATAGACTACTATAGAAGGATTTTTTTGGAAGAAATATGTGTTAAGAGGACACTAATTGGAGAATGAGATGATTATATTGAGCCTGCGCAATTTTGACACCATCTAGGACTTTCTCACAAAGTCAAAATCCTTGAGGCTAGAAATGAAGTTTTGTCGGCTTGACAAGGAGGATGAACAACTTATTCTATCCATTCTTTCCAATATTGGACTTGATTACTTCTTATTTGTTTCCAATTTCATGCTACCAAGAATGTCGTGAAACTACTTGGAAGACTCCATCCCTTGATAATTTTGTTGTCGCGTTGACCAGGGAGAAAAATAAGCTTGTGGATATGGGTACTTTAAATAAGTCAAAATAACATACCCTTGATACAAATCAAGGCACCAAGGAGTCCTCAAAATTATTAGACAAAAAAAGTAGAAGTTGAGAAACAAAGATAAAAGGACCATGAGAAAAAATCCAACTCTGCTTCAGAGACCTCTCGTTCGAAGGGTGAAAAACCTAAGAATGAATGGGTCAAGTGTGCCTATTGCAATAATATTAGGCATGATAAACACAAGTGCATGAAGAATAAAATTATTCTTCTTACTCATATTCTTAACAAGAACAATATCAAGCTGCCAGATTTTTTCAAGTAGAGTTCATCTATAGAGTAGTCTTCAAAGGAATAGGAAAGTAAAGGGAAAATAAAGGACCCAAATCTATCACTTGTAGTAGTTGCATCTAAGCCTTCTTCATGGATACTTGACTCGAGTGCATCACTCCACATGGCTTCATTTAAAGGTGACTTTAAATATTTAGAGCCTTGTACTATGCCAATTGTATTAACTAGGGATAATACTCTTGTTGAGGTCTATGGGAAAGGATCTATTGATGTGATTGATGGGACATTTCAAAATGTTGTTTGTGCCTTCACTGTCAACCAATTTACTCTATACTACCAAATTATTCATTTTGGTTGAAGTAGATGAAACTTGGTTCACACTCGATTCCATGGTCATTAATGAGATAAAAAATGGTGCTATAGTTGTTGTTGGTAAAGTTGATCATTAGTTGCGACTATATTTTTTCTCTATAGTTGTTTTTCCCAAGTCTTTGTCTGTTTCACTTCTCTCTCATTTAGATAAGGTGAGTAGATTATGGCATGATAATTTTGCAATATCTTAGCAATAAGAGATGGTGATATCTTATTCATATGTCAAATATTCTAATGGTGTTTGTCAGGGATGCATACTTGGCAAACATCGATAGAAAACAAGTTTGAAAAAGGAAAAGATTGAAGAGATACATAATTTTGGGAGCTTGTTCATAGCAATATGATGGGTCCATTTCCTCTTCCTTCTATTAGTAGAGACAAATATTCCTTGACCTTCTTTGATGATTATTCAAGGTATACCTGGGTATACTTTCTTCAACAAAAAATCATATATCTTTGAGCACTTTTAGGACTTCAAATAATTGTTTGAGAAACATTTTGAGAAAACCATTAAAATTCTACATACAAACAATGGGGGGAGTATGTGAACAATAACTTTGAGCAATATATTTCTTCTAAAGGATTTTAATTGGAGTGTACTATCCCACCCACTCCTCAATATAACGATGTGGCTGAATGCAAGAATGAATCTTTAAAGGAAATGGAAAATTGCATGTTTCATTCCTGACCTCTTCCTTCAAAGTTATGGTATAATACATTAATTGTGCATGTTACTTCCAGAACCAAGTTTCCAAAAAAGTCTTGAAGGGAGTCATTCCTTTTGAATCATAGTCAAACACTTTAAAGTGTTTGTATCTCAAGCATGGGCTCACATTCCAATAGAGAAACATGAGGCATTAGATCCTCAAAGCCAATATTTAATTTCCATGGGATCTCCTAATGGAGTTAAGGGATATCAGTTTCTCAATCCCATCACCAATTAGTTGGTAATTTCTTGGAGTGTTCATTTTGAGGAGAAATCCTTGAGTCACTCTCATGATTATTCACAATTTGTAGCTAGTTCAATTTTCATAGTGAATTCTGGTAACAATGAAGTTGATGAACCACTTGGGAAAATTCTGTCAAGAAATGTAGGACACTTTCACACTAATCCTAGAAGAAGAGAAGAGGAATTTAATCAAGAAATCAAATGACAAAAGAAATCACACAATACACCGAGATTTTACCTTGGAAACCCTTAACCGAGAAAACCAACATTCCTTTGAGCGTTCTTCTCTCTTGTTGTGTTATCCATCTATAATAAAAGGTTACATGTTTAACCTTGGTCTACACCTAAGACATAATCTAAATCCTACCCTATTTCACATGAAAGAACAACCATGTATCTAATTCTTCTTACATATGCATGACCAACAACCTACACTTACACATGCATTAACCTACAAAAGTTCATTCTATGATCACCTTACAACAACAACCTTTACAACCTTACAACATGCCTCTTTATATAATTTACAATAGGAAAAAACCTAAATATGGGTGCCCAAAAATGGTTACAGATCCATGCATATCATTGGCTACAAATCCCTAAAATACAAGGATTTTGTTACAGTGGACTCCAAGTTAGGTTTACCAGTCGAATACCAGTCAACCTTCATTCGGTCTCAAGTTGATTGTCTCATGCCTAAACTTCGACATCTTGTTGGTTGACTTGTCATCGATATATTCGACTTTGACTTTACCCGGTCAAATTCCTCGACCTTGAACTTTTTGTCGATCTACCTTGAATTTGACCTGATGTCGATCCACCTCAACTTTGACTTGTTTTCGATGCTATCGATATACCTCGACTTTGACCATCAACTAATTCACCTCGAATATACTTTCACTGCAAAGAATATAACAACCCAACATTCTCCCACTTGTTGTCTTCTTTTCTGAAATAGGAGATTCCTGAACTTTCACTCACTGACCCAGGGCAACAATCCCCATTGCCTCTCTGCACCAAGAGAAATTCACAACACTCATAGACTTGGTTAATGAGTCTTCTATGTTTTCCAATGTGTCTACTTTCTCCAGTAGCACCTTGTTACTTTCCATCATATCTCTTACAAAATGGTATTGTACATCAATGTGATTAGTCTTTTAATGATAAGCAGGGTTCTTTGCCATAAATAATTCACTTTGACTATCACAACTTACCTTCATATCTCTCTGCTCAAACCCGATTCCTGAACACAACATTTGAATCCATATCGCTCTTTTTCTTCCATGAGTGGCCACCATGTATTCAACTTTTATTATCAACAAGGCTACGACCTCTTGTTGCTTACTTATCTAGCTTATTGCTCCGCCAAACATATTGAATACATATCCGCTGGTCGACCTCTGTTGATCCAAATCTCCAACCTAGTTGGCATTGACAAAGCCATGTACATCTAATTTACCACTGTCACCTCTAGGTTTTCCTTGGTATCATATAGCATAGTACTTCGTGCCACAAAAATACATGAATACTCTCTTGATAGTTGTCCAGTGCTCCTTTATAGGTGTCTACATGTACTTGCTCAACACTCTAGCTACATGGGAAATGTCTAGTCGAGTGCAGACCATTGCATACATTATACTACCAACAATACTTGCATAGGGAACATGTTCCATGTCCCTTATATCTTCCTGTGTCTTTGGACAATATTCAACAATAATCCTTGATCCCACTATAATTGGAACCCTCACCGATTTGCAATCATACATGTTGAATCATTTCATAATTATTTCAATATACTTCATTTGATTCAACCAGATATTTCTAGCGACTCAATCTCTCTTAATCTCCATTCCCAAAATGAATTTAGCTGCACCGAGATCCTTCATGTCAAACTTGGAGGATAGATGCTTCTTCACCTCCTTTATTGCGTTCATGTTGTTTCCAATCGACAAAATGTCATTGACACACAAAACTACATATATGAAACACCCACCTTCTTCCTTGGAATATATGCAGTGATCAACTTTTCTTCTCAAAAATCACAAACTAAGGATGTATGTGTCAAACTTTTTGTACCACATCCTTGGTAATTTCTTTAGACCATAAAGAGATATTTTGAGTTTTCACACCAAATATTTCTTTCCCTTTACTAAAAATCCTTCAGGTTGTTTCATGTACATTTCTTATTCTAGGTCCTCATGTAGAAACATTGTCTTCACGTCCATCTGTTCTATCTCTATATTGAATGTCGCAGCCAGAGACATTAGTAGTCTAATGGAAGTTAGTTTTGAAACAAGGGAAAAAATATCACCAAAGTTGACTCCCTCGACTTGGGAATATCCTTTCACTACCAGTCGAGCTTTGAACTTCTCGACTTGTCTTGTGGCATTCATATTCTTCTTGAACACCCACTTGCTACTGACGGGCTTTCTTCCACTGGGTAACTTGACTTAATCCAATGTCTCATTCTTGAACAAGGATTCCATCTCTTTAATCATGGTGTCCTGACTCCTTCTAGAGTTTACCCTCTTTAGATTCGACTACCTCACTGATTGACTTGGGCTCATTGTCGATGGAAGTTAACACAAATGCAAATAGAAAGTCAGAAGGACTATACATTTCAACTGGTTTTATTTCTCTTTTTGACCTCCTTATCACTGAAGTCAATTATTCCACCTATTCTTCATATTCAGTCGACTCATATGAATCATCTTCTCCATTCCTCAGTTCGAACCATACCGTATCAGGATTATTCTCGGTCTGAACAACTTCCTTAGGCTCGGATTTATCTCTGACTTCTCTGAAGACCACATCTCAAAAGCACACTGTTCCCCTTGATGCAGGATCCCAAAGCTTATACCCTTTCATCCCTTCTTTGTATCTGATGAAAATACATTTGACTTCCTTCTTGTCCATATTGCTCCTCTTTTCCCTGGGAACATGCACAAATGCATCACAACCAAATACTTTGAGATGTGCCATCGACGTCTTCTTACCAGACCATACCTCATTTGGAGTGATGTCAACTAGCTCAGATGAAGGATACATATTCACCAGATATATTACAGTATTGATTGCCTCTGCCTGGAATTCTTGTGTGATCCCAACACCACTAAGCATGCCCCTTGCCTTATTCATCAACGTTCTGTTAATTCTCTCGTTAAATCCATTTTTTTGTGGGGTGTATGGTGTGGTATTTTGGCATGCTATGCCACACTGCTTATAGAACTGATCAAATTCCTTTCCACAAAATTCACCACCATTGTTAGTCCTCAACACTTTAATCCTCTTATCTCTCTAGTTTTCCACAAGATCTTTAAACTCCTTAAATCTCTCAGAAACCTCTGATTTATTCCTCAATAAATATATCCGTGTCTTCCTGGAAAAAAACATTTAAGAAGTAGACATAATATAACTATCCACCAAGTGAAGGCACTGTAACCAGGCCAAACTCATCACTATGAACCAGTTCTAGAACCCCATTTTCCCTTGTCACTTCAGATGGGAACCTCACCCGAATTTGTTTCCCATATATGCAATGTTCACAAAAGTCAACTTCTAAACCACATTTAGGAAAACCTTCAACCATACCTTTTCTTTTCATAGCTCGAAGTCCTTTTTCTCTAATGTGTTCCATCCTCTCATGCCATAACATGGCCGGGTTGAGTTCATCATGTATTGTTGATTTTATTTGAGTTGACTTGGCTCGATTCGAGTCGATTTGTGTTGACATTGAGTCTATTCAATTTTAGGAGAAACGATGTTGTTGTATCCAGTCAAGTTGACATTCCCTAATAGCTTTTACAAGGTACCAATTTGAACTCCTTTCATTAATACCATCACACCTCTGACCATCTTACACGAATCCTTATGAAACAGAGTATGCACACCTGCATCACTAATCTTGCTGACATATATCAGGGTTCTTGCCAAACTCAGAATGTATAGCACACTTGGAAGGTTTCTTTTCCTCCCATCCTGTAGTGTTAGTCAGACTCTTCCCTATCTGACAATTCTAGTTGTCGAGTATTCCCCCAAGAACACATCACCCCCATCATATTGTTCATATTCACATAAACATTCTTTATGTGGTGTCATATGATATGACGCTCCTGATTCAATCAACCAAACATATTGATTTGAATGTGTACTCGTCGACACCAGGTACACATCACCTCCCTTCTCCTAGGTCATCCTTCTCTCAGTCGACTTCTTATCATTGGATCCAACACTACCTTTTGTTTCCTTCGACTTACATTCCTTTTTATAATTCCCATATTTACCGCATTTCTAGTATCTTCGCATCGACAAAGCCAAGGATTTAGATCTATGCTTCGACTTGAACTTTCTACTAGAGAATATTCCTTTATCTCTGTCTATTGACTGACCTCTCACTACCAGTTTATATTTGGTCGATCCTTCCATGCCTTTTCTTCTCATTTCTTCTAAAATTAGAGAAGCAACCACATCCTCTAGCGCTAGTGTGGTTGTATTACTCCCAATAGCCACAACTAATTTATCCCAGGAGTCTGGAAAATAACTTAATAGGCTGATACATTTATCCTTATTAGTGATCTTTATATCCATAGACAATAACTAGCTTAACACGGTGTTAAACAAATTTAAATTCTCAGTCACCGAATTTCCATCACTCTTCCTCAAAATATGTACTTTCTTTCTGAGAAAAAACTTATTTACCAGATATTTAGACTGGTATAAGCTTCCCATCTTGTCCCACAATTTCTTGGCCGAATATTCACTTGAGACATTCAACAACACCAAATCTGTAAGACAAAGTTGTATTGTAATTCTTACTTTTGTTTCAAGTTTCTCCCATTCTTCCATTGAAATTCATATCGGCTGGGTACCTGGACAGACCATTGTCCATTGTTCTCGATCCACAAGAAGATCTTCCATTTTAAGATTCCAAAATTCAAAATAATAGCCATTGAATATTTCTATCTCTATTCTAGAACTTCTCTCCATTCTTTATTGCGATCTTTAAAACAATTTATGACTTATGACTCTTACTGTAACTACGGTTTAGTTCTCAGATTCAAGTTTGGAAAATCAAGATTTGATATACTCACCAAAGGATTACACCTCTCTGATAACTCACTTGTCAGGGTAGACCTAATCTATGATACCACATGTCAGGAAATGAAGGACACTTCCACACCAATCCTAGTAGAATAGAAAAATATTTTAATCAAGAAAGCAAATGACACAAGCAATCACACAGTACATTGAGATTTTACGTTGGAAACCCTTAATAGGGAAAACCAACATTCCTTTGAGCGTTCTGCTCTCCTTTTGTCTTATTCATCTAGAAAAAAATGTTACATGTCTAACCTTGGTACACACCTAAGACACAATCGACATCCTACCCTCTTGCACATGTAAGAATAACCATGTAGCCAATTCGTCTTACATATGCATGACCAACAACCTATAATTACACATGCATTAACCTGCAAAAGTGAATTCTATGATCACCTTACAATAGAAACATTTATAGCCTTACAAAATGCCTCTTTATAGACTTTAAAATAGGAAATCCCCTAAATATTGGTGCCCAAAAACGATTACATATCCATGCATCTCATTGGCTACAAATCCCTGGATTCTATTACAATCTAGTCCAATTCGGGTTTACCAATCGAATACTAGTCAACCTTCATTTGGTCTCTAGTCAGTCGTATCACACCCACACTTCTACCTCTTGTTGGTTGACTTGCCATCGATATCTTCGACTTCAACTTTACCCAGTCGAATTCCTCGACCTTTGACTTTCTATCGATCTACCTCGACTTCGATCTACTGTTGATCCACGTCGAATTCGACTTTATTTCGATGTTGTCGATGTTGTTGATCTACCTCAAATTTGACCATTAATCGATTCACCTTGACTTTGACCATCAATCGTTTCACCTCGACTATAATTTCACTGCAAAGAATAAACAACCCAACGGATTCTTGATGATGATAACTCCTTTTCCTCTTCATTAGATGATGGGAGTGATGATGAGGTTTCTTCTATATATTTATGGATTTAATATCCTTGTCATAAGCCTCTTGACACAGTGTCATGCTAGGCACACTAGAAAATATAGGAAGTAGGTGAGTTGGTAGGAGATCTTGTAGACACTAGGTGGATGCAATCTCAATTCTAGACAACTCCATAAACATTGTCTGCTACGAAACTGTTGCTAAATTTCCACTGCAATATTTTTTCTACTATAGATCTATATACCTTTCAAGAGGATTCCATAATTCCTGATTGGGATGCAACATGCAATAGGAATATAGCTCGTTGATGCAGAACCACACTTGTGATATTTTTTTCCTTCCTAAAAGAAGAAAGCTTGTTCATTGTAAGTGTATTTATTCGAAAACTTTTGCATCAAATGGTCTAGTGAATATGCACAAAGTTTGGATTCTGGAAAATGGATACTCATAGGTACCTCACATAGACTACAATGATACATTTTCACCAGTTAAAAAGATGGAATCAATTTGGATTGTGCTAGCCAATGATGCAAGTCATCTCTAAGAATTTTGTTAGATATATGAAAATAGTGCGTTTCTTCATGGGGATATTAAGGAGGATATTTACATGGAGAAATATCAGGGGTTCTCTCAAGACTCTTTAATTGTGTCTAGACTTAGTAAATCCACTTATGGTTTCAAATAGACTCCTCAAGCTTGATATGCTAAGATGGATTCCTTCCTTCTCTCTAATGTATTTTTTGGATGTCATTCTGATCCCAATGTCTACATTATATGGAAACACGACTCTCTGTTATTCATGGTATTGTATGTATATGATCTCTTGATCACCAACAACTCCTTGACATCGATTTTTGTTGTAAAAAATTCCTTGCAAGATATGGTTTTGATGAGAAATATGGGGATACTACATTATTTTCTTAGGATCGAGATCACTCAATTTGATTCTGAGATCACCATGGGATACTCCAGATATGCTCTAGATATTATCTCATGATTTTGGATGGATGATTGAAAAACTGTTGGTTCACCATTTTGGCATCAATTTTTATTGTTAACTAGTTCTTTTACCTATATTTTCTTCACCTTTTTGAACAAGATAACCTTCCATTACCACTTTTCCATATCTTATGCAACGTATATCCAATCATGAGGAATTAAGGTAAAAAAAAATATTTTTGTTAATCTTTTCTTAATTATTGATAGCTTAAGAAACACCAAAAATTTATTTATAAACCATTGAATGTTATCTTCTTCTAGATGTTTGAGAACCTATAGTATTTAATAAAAGACTCACTAGACTCGCTAGAATGGTGGCATCTTATCTCTGAGAATAAATGTGATGGCTGCTCACATTTTCTAGAATATGATTGTTACAATGAGGCTCCAAAGTACTTTTTAACATAAGTAAAATCCAAAACCCTAACCCCGGAAGATGAAAATCCAAAATGTTTGTGGGCCCCGATGGGGGTAGTTGATACATCAACTTCCCAGGGACATAACGTTTGCATACGATCTCTGTTTGGGGTTCTCGATACACCGTTGGAAAGGTCTAACCAAGAAGAACAATTTTAGACTAGCCCAATTTAAAATCTATGGTAGTCACATGGGCCCCAAATCCCCAAAAAACGTCATTTAAGGCCTCAAAATGGCCTCGGAAGTTTAGAACCCAAAAAAATGCTAAGATGGAAAATTGTTTTTCGAGCCCCTGGAATAGGTGGGTGGCCACCGATATCCACCAGGATCAATCCTCCCTCCTTAGGAAGCAATGGTCCCCATTTCTTTGAGTTCCCGGGGGAGAGGGGGAAGCGTTTATTGAATCCAAATCTTGGTTAGTTGCTTGCCTTGTTGGAGAAGTTGCACTGCTTATCTTGTTGAAGGCTATCATGAACCTGTAGCTGGAAGGGTTGGACCTTTTTAACTGGTCTGGCTACATGAGATGACTATGTGTAGAAGGAATTTTTTCACTTTGCTGCAACCTTATTGAATTGCTTTTGTTGGATAGAAGGTCCTTTGGCCGAGGATGTAGTGGTTGCAATATCCTTCTATTCACGTTTTGAAAAGATTGTGAAGAAGTTGAATTTTGTAGTATGCTATACTACCTTGCAACATTGTTTATGTGAGATATTAGTTGTAACTACCTCTAGTATCCTGTAGAGATGACCCCCCAGAGTAACAATGACACTAAGGGGTTGAGACTCATAGATAACATAGAGCTTCCACATATATGGTTGGCCCAAGAGAACATCACAGACATCCAATGGGGCATCATCACATAATACCTCATCCTTGAAAGGCTGGATGTTGTATGACAATCGACACTGCTGGTAGACATGAAGATCTCATCCCTGGTGAAGCCACCCGATGTTGTATGGTTGCGGGTGTGGTGTTGTTAAAAATCCCAAATGTTTGATGACCTCTACTGAGATGAGGTTCTTCTGGCTTCCACTGTCAACAATAAAATGCAGCGGGGTCCCATTCACCCACAACTGTGAATGAAAAAGGCACTCCCCCTCTTCAAGATCTATGGGTTCTTCTGGTTGAATTATTGTGGTCGCAACAATAGCAGCGGGGTTTGAGTCGATGATCTGTCTTCTATCAATATTTTCTGAATTAGATTCTAAATTAGGTTTCGGCTCCTTGTCTTTGATATCGGCCACCAATGACTATTTTGAGCAACATTCATCGGTGTTGTGCCCCGAGATTTTGTGGAAATCACACCATTTTCCAGTGCCCTTCTTCATCTTTCTGTGACCCTTCTTTTCTTGTGGCTTACACTGGTTTTCAGGAAGCTGTTTTTTATGGCTTTCTTTCTCATACTTTGGTTGTTGCATATTTGCATATTCAAACTCCCATTTGTTCTGGTGCCTAAATTTCTTCTCAATTTTAACAACATATCGATACACAACACCGAGTGATGAGATATCCAAAAAATCCATTTCAGTTTGGATGTATATGTATAGAGCCCTACGGTATTTTAGAACCAAATGTTGTTCAGAGTCCTTGATACCCAGCTTGGTGCATAAGGTATGGCAGGTATCGGTGAACTCTGGAACTGCTTGGCCCCTTTTTTTCCGTAGTGTGGTCCATCTCATATACCGGTCCTCATAGTTTCCAACAGGGTAATACTGTCCCTTTACTACATCCACAAACAAATCCCAAGTGGGCTCGGCCCCATATATTCCAGACTCCTTTGTGTAACTTTTCTCCCAGTAAGTTTCCCACCAATGTTTGACATGCGGGAGATCCTTAAGGAGTGCGAAGGTGATCTTTTCCCTATTGGAGAAATTATGAACAAATAAATAACCCTCTAGCATATTTAACCATTTTTCTAGGGAATTTGCATCTATCTGTCCTTCAAATATGGGAATATAAAAATTAAATTGTACCTTGAAAGGAGAGGTGCCTCCACAGTGGTCGCTTGATGAAGACATGCCTGTTGTTATTGGCAGGTGTTGAAGGATGTGGGAAAAATTATGTATCATTTCATCCCTCTATTGTGTGAGAGATTTCTCAAGAAACAGATTAATAGAATCATCTACTATGTCATTGATCCGGATTTTATGAGCAGAACGAAATGAATACAGATTATTAACAGGTGCTTAACAAAAATAACAGAGATACAGTAAAACTGGTTTTCTATTAAATAATGAAATAAGCTGAAACTGTAAAATGCAGCGGAAACAAGCT